>NIUQ01004471.1:0-13652 GCA_002796945.1 Plectus sambesii
TGATCAAGTTTAAATTTCCCGCCATATCTCGACACGAAAATATTTTCGAAAAATTCTGATGCGTTTTTCGGAAATCCCGACTTAAACTACGCCTGGAAAACAAATTTCATCAAAATCTGAGAACTTTTTGCTCATTGTGCCAAGGCTCTGAACAAAAAACTCGATGTTTTGAGAAAGTCTCTCTTAAGGCCTATCCTTCATCATTGCGTAAAGTCCGACTTTAGTTAAAGTACGCGATATGAAACCCGCCCATTGTCTTAAGTCTATCCCCAGACAGTACCTTTAGTACTCGCGTGGACAGGGAACTGGGAAGCCACTATGCTTGGTGCGCCAGAAATCACAATCTACGGCTAAAATTTGATGTGAGTATAAACGATTTGCGTTCCGCTCTCTAGTCGCAAAGAAGTTAGGAACGTCAAATGAATAATTTAGTGCAATATATGGCTGAAGGATTCCTTCAGCCTGAGCTAACGAAGAAAATGTTAACTGCTGCTAAGGAAGGAGTCAGGAGTTAGGGCATGCTGTATAAGAAACAGCCCAAGGTATAATAAAGGGAGTGTCTGTAATATTGAAAGGTCTCATTCAGTATATAATTAACATCATAGTCATTGCCATAGTGTGCCTTCTCCTGGTAGCTATCACTATCATCATTCTGTATTGCACATGCCAATGGTGTACTTGGAAAAGGCGAGTCTTTAGGTTCTTTCTCAGTAATTCAAACCGCGCATATAATAATAATAGGCGAGAGGATATCGAGATAGAGCTCGAAATGCCTATGGTTAATAGAAACGGTGCACTAAAACAGAAAGGAGAGCGCTACCTTGACTTAGCAAGGCGGTCAATACAGTTGAAGGAAGAAGCAGTTAGTATGTAAGCTCGACCTTACTAACGCTTATTATATGTTGATGGGGAGGAGGAACTATTATTATAGTCTCAGCGTTAAAATTTGCAAACACAATATAGGGTTATCCTTTTGTCATCGAGATGGATCATGCTGCGTTTTCATATATCTAAAGGTATAAAATAACGGAGAAAAAGTTAAATAAAAATTGCTGACATGCAGATTATCACAATGGTTGATGGTTTTGTCTGAATAATTACTGGTGATTCAATGGACCGGTAACATAATCGTGTCCTACAATTAAGTAATTCATAGCGATACTCAGCGCTATGTTTCATAATGGGCTTAAGTAATGCATAACTTAAGAACAGCTTAGGACACAATTATGTTACCGGTCCAATATGTATTGGGGGAGAAGTTAATCAATACGGACTACCTTTTGTGAATTGGGCAGTCAAAGGAAGAGGGGGACGTGAATTGCGAAGGAGGGGGTGTAAACGCGATTACACGTCCGCGGCCTAGAAAGTTGCTCTAAGAATAGCCAGAGAGGAGATGGAGAAATTGAAAGTTGAGGACATAGTAGGTCACAAGGTTCCAACGATAGAACTAGTCTATGTGTACAAAAGATCTTATAAGATATATGCGATCAAACAAGATGCCCAGAACGTGGTATTCCGCTATTTGGAGAACGCGGAGGGGTCCGAGATGTTTTGTTAACATTAGCAGATTAAAACGTTTTCCCATTACGTAGGGCAATTTTACGAAGGAGGACTGTCGGGCATTAGCCGACTTTTATAATTCTCGTATGATAAATGTAAGATGGCGTTATCTGGATATCTCAAGATATAGTCTAGTAAAAACATGATCGACTCTGAAAGCGTCTACCGCCCTTCGTCGTGATTACTATCAAGGGTTACGGCTGCATGAAGTACAGGGTGGCGTACCAAAAACTGACACAATTGTTTAAAATGCCATTCCGCTCAGAGCTGTCCAATTCGGCCGTTCTATAGCTCATTCGAAAGCTGTGAGAGTGACACATTTTACCGTACAAAAATTTTAATTGAAATTCTAAATTTTAAATTTTTTTCTTTGCGTCTCATTGTTTCACAGCCTCAGAAACACATCTTTTAATGGACACAAACACATTGAATCACCGGAACGAAACATTTCAACAACAAACTTCAAGTCTACACAATTTCAATGCTCCGCCCTTCTCGCTCAATGCACTGCTCAAGGCGGCGTCGGTAATCACCGATCGCCCGCCCGATTTCCCGCTTTTGCGATTTTGCGCGAACGAAATGTTCAGGAGTGTGCTACCGTCCCTCAGGAGATGATTGAGCGGTGATTACCGACGCCGCCTTGAGCAGTGCATTGAGCGAGAAGGGCGGAGCATTGAAATTGTGTAGACTTGAAGTTTGTTGTTGAAATGTTTCGTTCCGGTGATTCAATGTGTTTGTGTCCATTAAAAGATGTGTTTCTGAGGCTGTGAAACAACGAGAAGCAAAGAAAAATTTAGAATTAAAATTAAAAATTTTATATGGTAAAATTTGCCTCTCACAACTTTCGAATGAGCTATACAAAGGCCGAACTGGACAAATCTGAGCGGAATGGCATTTTAAAAAAACGTGTCAGTTTTTGGTGTCCCACCTTGTATTACGACAATGCGTACCTCTTAAATATCGTCAACATCAACAAGTTGTATATGTCGTTCGGCTCGTTCACCACTGTCACGAACATCCTCTGCATGCTGGTGGTGCTTTTAACGAAGCAGATGCGTCAGAAATTCGGTGCCTTAGGCCTGCTGTCATTCGGTGATATGCTCAACGTGTTGGGAATGGTCATCGCCTGAAGTGTTCGCAATCAGCAGATCTACGACAACTCGTTTGTCGCACTGACCACCTTCGACTGTCTCCGAAATTCTTGGCCCTACTTCTTCATCGTCGGTGGACAGCTGCCCGCCTTCGTTCTAGTCGTGATGGCCGGTGAGCGAGTAATCGCCGTCTTCAAGCCTATCATCTATAGTGCCTATGTCACTTCGACAACTCGAGCACTCGCTAACGTTATTTGTGTTGTTTTGTCGATTCTGTTTCTGCTCATCGGCATATTCTTCTCATATCTCAACCGAGAAGTTTGTGTCAACCCGACGTGCTCGACGATCGGCTCGACCGGTCGGCTATATGGCACATTTAATTACTTCTTAATTGTGCTTTTACCGTTTGTCGCTTTGTTACTTAACATCACTGCGTATGTTGGCGCGAAAAGACTGAGCAAAAGTACAAATATGGGACGAAAACTGAAGAAGGTGTTTATTTCTTTGGTGCTCGCTGCATTAGCCGTGGTTCTCAGCGCTTTGCCGAACATCCTTCTTTGGGGGCAGGGAATCTTCTGGAATGTTCTCAATATTGGTTATGTGTGTATATAGGTTTCCGCTGCAATTCCGCGGTCGATTTATTTGCATTTTTTTCATGAAGGAAGATATTCGCCATCGACTACTTTCATTGATTTCTTACGGCTACCTTAACTGTTATTTCAACCTTCACGAAGCGACTGAGTCTAATGTGAGGCGAGATATGGTGCACACCGTTTCAGTCAGACCGCCTGCTCGTTCGTAAGCCGTGAAAGCGCTGCTCTAAATATTTTCAACTGTCTTAAGATAAGTGTTTTCACTCAAGAGGTACGACGAGGCGTGTTTTTCATTTGAACAGTACGGATATGGGGGACAAGAGTTTGTGGTCAAGAATTCTTCGTCAGTAACTACTCAACAATGGCAAAACCGTAATGTTCATTAATGCGATATAGTAATTGAGAATATATCAATGTGGATCATTATTATTCTGTTAAGACTGATCTGTGATTTTTCGATTAAAATATCTTTACATACGATAGAATGCATTCAAATGATACTCTTTTATGCATATGTATCAAAATTTTTAAATTAAAATAATAATTTTGAAAATTTGTGCGTGTACTTGCTGTTCTCGCTTATGGTTTTTGCTGTGTGTCTGCGCCAATTGTTGTACTACACGCGTGAACCTATTCCTTTACATTACCAATACTTCACTTTCTTGCGATTGACGAAGAAATTTTGCCGATATGTCGACCCTTACAGTAATTGCAAACGATTCCCTTTGGTTCGTGAATTGATAGTAGTCCACGAAGCTGCGGAGGTATTTATCAGTTTCGGCCGGTCAAAGAGAAGAATATTATATGTTTTACAATCACTGTATCTTTTCCTATAGCCTGTTCTTGCCGCTTTATTCATGAAATCATTTACATAGTTTGTTGTTATTATCGATGATTTTCGATAACAGTAATTTCGTAGTGCTGAAGTAACTATTGCACTGTTTGTCGAGAATCTTGTTTGAAATTTGTTAGACGAGAGAATATTAACTTGTTATGAATCACTACTCTTCGTGCTTGAAAACATCCATTCCACCTGTATTCTCGATACGTTCTTTTATGTGTGCTTTTCTTTCTTGCGCGCGCGCTCTCTCTTTCTGAATGAAAGGGACGGAAATTACGCAGGTTGGTCAAAGATCAAGTAGCTATTGTTTCATCTGATGTGTAAAAGAGGCATATGGCAAAACTTATGTGAAAAGTTGATTCATACGGAATGTTTGCTAATGATGTTCGATCCGCCTTCTCTTCATACAAATGGTTCTCACGGTTTCTATTCTCTTTGAACTTGTTTATCTCGCAACAAGCGTCGCAAATAGAAATAAAACTGCTCCTTGTATACGATGGACGTACACATGCATAATTCTGTCGGTCGGAAGGGAAAGGTGTGTGGTGTGTGAATCTCATAGGGTACAAATCATCATACTGTAACATGAAACTAGTTGTGGAAAATGATTTTATAAAATAATAGAATTATTTGGTTGTGCGTCCTCAATCTTTCTCTCTCTTTCTCGCTAACTTCGCACCCGTCTCCGAACGGAAGGCTGTGTTTTAGTTTCAGAGATTATGTTAAGTTTATATCCCAGTGCGATTTCAGTCAAATGCACTGTAGCTTTGAGTAAAAATATCTTTTC
The DNA here is from genome assembly GCA_002796945.1 of Plectus sambesii. Classification (NCBI taxonomy): domain Eukaryota; kingdom Metazoa; phylum Nematoda; class Chromadorea; order Plectida; family Plectidae; genus Plectus; species Plectus sambesii. The sequence continues at coordinate 4,873 of NIUQ01004471.1, forward strand.
TATTATGATTTGAACAGCCAAGATATAACAACTTGTTATTGTTGATCAAAAAAGTGATGTAGAGTCGATTGCATTTATCGCTTTCTCTGCTTGTGATACACAAGTGGACAAACACTGATGATGAAATGCAAATCAACTGTCAGAAAATTAATTACCTTATTTGTTCTAATTAAAGTTTTGGGCGATTATTTTTTCAATCCCGGCTTGAGGAGGCGATTATTATTACGATCTATGTTTGAATGAAGGCGCTTGCTGGAGAGAGGGCATCTATCTTTTACAATCGTCACTTTTAATTATAATATTAGTCACAAATAAAAAGATAACGCAGTAATAAAAGTGGAAAGCGATTGAGACTTTGGTGTGAATCTTCACTGCAGAGACGTTTACTGTTTTAGTCACTCTGAAGAGGGGCGATAATTGGGGAGTGGGCGATTATTGGAGAGTGTGCGATTATTAGAAGAAATACGGTATATTTAATCTGCGGACGACGTAAGTTAGACTCTGTACAATGGTCACTACCAAAATAGCAACACGCTTTTGATGACGGTATTATTTGCATTGACTATATATGTCATCAGAGGTAAGTCAGCTCTGGCGCTGTATATAGTTAGCGCTGTTTGCTTGAACGTCCTCGGCAAACAAGTAATGTTTATGGTGAAAATGTGCCTATGATGACGATATTGTTCACAAATGACTTTGTATGGTATTAAGAATTGATAGTCTATTGCTCTATATATGGCACTGTTGACACAAGCGCGTTCGGCAAACAAATTGCGCTGATGATAAAGATTAAAAGAAGTTTGATATCACTGTCTTCTGAAGAAAACGCCAAGGTGCGAAATTCCGCAAACCAGTGAATGTAGTTGACGATGATAAACGACCGTTAAGAGTTAATGTAAGCCGTAAAGAAAAGTGTCGCACCTTTTGAACAAAGATCATATCTCTTAAAGTTCGATATGAATGAGAATGAATAGTGATTCAATTGGCATGTGCGTCAAAACTGTCCCAGAAACAGGCGTGGATTCGTCCAAGTCCAGACAAAATGGCAACATCGTTTAAAAGTTAAAAAAATGTGCCACTCAGTTCGTGACAAAATTATTTTAATTTATATTAGATTTCTAGCCGAAGCATGGGCATCTTTTTTGCCTTGTTTTGACCAAATTTAAAAAGAAATAAACCCCTTAAATGGCCCGTTGTATTATATGCGAGCACCTCCGTAGGTTTGGATAAACTTCAATTAATACAAAATAGAGGAGTCAGCAAACAAGAGTGCATTACTCTATTTTAATTAGCAAACTTAGCAATTTTGTAATAACGACTCATGTGAGGCCATAATAAGGCTTTCTGTAAAAAAATATTTCTATTGATGACGACTTGTCTACGTATAATGTGTGCGAGAGAGAAGCCTTTATATGATGAAGGAGTGCTTGCTTAATTTAATAATATATGCGCATATGATATTAACTCAAGCTTTGCTGAACTCACGTTTAGAGTTTACTGAAGAAGGCCGCGATTTGAATTTTTTATATTAAAGTCTAATGAATAATTGTAATTTTTAAATGAAGTATATATTGTAAGCCCTTGTTCTTGACAATCGGATCACCCTGCGCTGATAGCTGTTGTTTTTAAATGTTTGAGAAATACTTTGAACACCCTGTACAAAAAATGACACTGGCTGCATGACGCAAGGTTCCAAGTTTTAAATCATGCAGCTCAACTGCAAATGCAGTCGAACTTCCTAAAAACACCGCATTGTGACCACCCTTAGCTACATTTGCGTCTTGAGTCTGCATTGCGACTGCCACTTAAGTTGATGGTATTTCAATTTCTTTCTAGCAAGCGGTTGATGAATGTAAATAAGAACGAGCCAATCTTCTAAAGGGAACCTTTGACTTTTTTACACTAATTGCCCAACACGATGGCAGAGGGCGGCAAGGGAAGTCGGAGTGGATCAGACAGCGACGATCAGTCTGCAGTGGAAACAAGTAAGTGCTAGTCTTGCTGGCATAATGCTTTCGATTGACTGCCTACTGAACACTACTGATACTGTATGCAGCTTTAGCACAGTACAATCATAATCCCCAATGAAACATTTTCAGATCTGACCGCGACTGTGAACAAAGTGGACGGCTTAGAGGTGCAATTGGTGTTACAAGTTCGCGGACTAAAACCGAAAGGTGGACTTCGGTCGTTTCTGAGCAAGTTCTCGAACCATGACAATCCCACGGATCTCTGCGCGAACGCAGAGTTCACAAAGTGGGACGTGACATCGTCGTCACTCTCAATAGAGATCTGTGTCCACACGGAGAAGGAACGAAAGAAGAAAAAAGGCAAGCACGACGTCAACACCGTCAATACAGAAACATTCACCTACAAAATTAGCAACTTTCCTAGCGAAATTCGACCGGAAAAAACCACGCTCGAAGTCAGTTGGGCTCTTCATTTCTTTTTGTTCTCCTCTGGTCTTTAATTGACGCCTGAGATTGTGAGCGTAGTAAGCTGCGCGATTCAAAGCGCGCGAGATAGCCGTTGATGTAAATTCAAGGTTTTTTGCTCAAAACTTGAAGTATTTCATTTTAAGGAAAATTCGGCAGTTCAGTAAATTTAATTTTTTTAAAACAGACGCGGCGCCTCGCTGCATTATGTACAAGGTGGCCAAAACGTTCTTTTACGAGTGTGATCAGTTCGTGCTCGGCACTGCGGACATTATTTTCAGAGCGCATTTTTTAAAGAAAGCCCTACTTCTAACTTAGATTTTCTTTTAAATCTTTAAAACTAATCTTTTTTGTTGATTTTAATTTAATCATATTTAAAGAAAAAGAGATTATTGCACATAGAGATAGGGTGGCACAAACGTCGCATGACAAATTTGACTCTTTATAATTCCGTGAAAAGGCAACTAATTTGAATATAAATTTTTGTCTCTCATAGAGCAATTTCAAACTTAAATTTCATTTTTTTCAATCTTTAAATTTGATCCATTTTTAGTATGGTTGGTTTTAAACTGGCAGATTGCCAGGACCACTTTACTAATTGAATTAATTTATAGTGCATCTAAAAGCCCATCCTTTTCTCTATAAAGTACCCAGGTTTCAGCTTTTTGAATGCAGTTTGAGCTGGTTTATAAACGATCTTAAAATAGATAAATCAAGCGTTTCCATACTTTTGTTGAGCACTGTAGCTATTAAAATTCGACCGTTCATGGCCATAGCTGGGGATGATAGGAGTTTCTTTTACCAGGGTACATTTTTTAAGAAAGCTGATGACCAAATATTTTGCAGATAAAGCAACCTCCGGGTGAGACGTCGTACAGCTTCATCGTGTTGACGCTGCAAAGAGTCGACAAGTCGGTCTCTTGGGAAAACTTTCGGACTCCACGCAACTCTTAACGCTTCCTCTATTCAACATTCTTTGGCAGCGTGTGATTGTCGCAACAGCGAATTATTTACTGTTAGTGATATAGATGATGAGCATACACGTCTCCTCTTTCCCCCTTCGTTATCAGGCGGTACATCAATAGGATTAATCGTCCTTTGTCGTACTATGCGCGAAGGAGGTAATTATAACGGAGACGCAATTAATGCTGATGTTAGGAAACCATTTATTCGCTTGGACGCGGCTGATCTTATAACTTCCAGTATCACTTGCTTGCTAGCGTGCGCAATAAGTAGCCACACTCGAGTCATCTTGCACACAATAAGTAGCTGCACTCACTAGAATCGTCCTGCTCACGATGTTCCTATATATACCAACGTGTCTGTTGTGAGAGTTAGTGTGACGAATAAAACGGTAAAGGAAAGAACAAAGAAGATCCCGTCACAACACCCGTCTCTACATATTTTCTGGTTTCCAGCATTCCTGGCTTATCATTCTACGACATTGATATGAACTTTTTACTTTAGCGGTCTTCCGCGCTCTTATTCGCCGCTGCTTCATTCGACTCTTTCAACAGCATCTTGTTTCATATTTATGCTAATTAAAGTAACATCGAATAGATTCTTTTCATAACTAAAGCGTAATTTAATATCACTATGTCATATAAACTTGCTATCACAATTATTTGTTCTTCTCAGGATCGAAGACAAACACATATTTGCGCATCGCATACGGAATAAAGACAACAATTAACAAAATGTTAACAAGGTTGGCAGTGAAAACAGCTGCATAGTAGACCAACACGGTTGAGTGCATGTAATCGGACGCAAAAACGAGCGCGCAAGCCAAGATCACATGACCGACGCTAAGAACGAGTCGAGGAAGCCTACCGACGGCGCCGTACTCGGAAAAGTCGTTCTTTAAGCGATAATTGGTGCTCAACAATTGACACAAACAGAGGCCGAGCATGGTGCTTATATTGCGAATGGCTGAGGCAACCGGCGTCGTTGATATGTGAATCCATTCGGCCTTGGCGCAGTGTTGGAGCGCCTTTGCGATGGACCAATTGGGATCAAAGCCGGTGAACAGCAATCCGTGGTACGTGGAGACGCCGATCACGACGAGTATTCCGGCCATTAAGAACGTCTGGTACGGGCGCCAGCGAGCCGGCTCCCAACGAGACACGATATGTCCTATCAGTATGCCTGAAAATGCATGAAATTCGTTTAAGAACTCTTATCAGGCCTACATGCGGAGAATCGATTGTAGATTGTTTTTGGCCCGTGCATGAGAAGGCTGCTTAACAGGAAGAACTGTTGAACCGTCATCAGCAAGAGTGACCTTTTTTATTACTAACTTATCTCAGACGCGCATTAGTGCATATTATCTCACTCATAGCGCGCCTTCATGCACTTTTTATTCTATCAAGCTTACCGTTCGTAACCTGGAGAAGCCCCTCACTTTTAGGGATTCCCTTCCCACAAATTAAGTTGCAACAGTTACGAAAAATTGATATGATTCACAGCCGCCTTATTATATGCGGTTAAAACAATCTACAGTACATTTCCCAGAGCTAAGAGCGACCGGAGTCCCCTTTAAGTCGAGAAAGAAAGGAGCGTACCAATGAGAGCGCCCAATACAATTTGATGCGGAAAATGGGCGCCGATGTAGAGACGCGAGATGCCGATCAACGCCAGACCGATCGCATACAGTACCCAGCAGAGCGTCGACAGCCACTTGCAACTGAAATACTCACCGAATTCATTCATTAAGCAATGAGAATGTAAGTAAACGTACCGGACGAGTGTAATCATCACGTAAAAGATCGTCGAGGAAACCATCACGTGACCACTGGGACTGCCTATACGAAATCTCAAGTTAACATTTGCAAAAATATCTTATACCTGGTCCTGTTTCACAGGTGTATGGATATTGCATCAAAGGTGTATAGCCGATATCGAGTGCGTACCAATACGGTCGTTCGCCATGGAAGAGCCTAAGACGAAAAAAGAAATGAAAAAGAAGAAAGAATAATATTAACCATTTCAAAACGCCGTTGAGGAACTCGGAAATGCAAGCGCCAACGAGCATTTTCAGCGCCCCTCGCTCGTGGAAAGCGAAGAGAAGGGGAAAGTAGAAGATGAAGGCCAGCAGGGGGTCGCCCAATTTGGTAATCGTCAGCCATATCCATTCGTGTCTCACGTCGCCGACGAACGGAAGTTTTTGCAACGCCGACAAATGCGCCAACTCCCACTTGTAAAGCTGATCCATTGCACGTCCTTTACAGCCTAATTGTCACATTGTTATCATTTCTGTCGAAAGCACTACGGGATGTATTCGCGAGAAAAGATAGCTCAAGGCCGTAGCCTAAGTTGGATCAACTGATACGAATGTAAGTGCAACATTGTCGCGGTTTCTTTATGGTATTTATTTCTTTAGATTCTTTATGGAAGACGAATAACTAAAATTCTGCGGACAACAAGTACCGCACCAACAGCGAAACAACAACAACGTTGATACTGTTTCCAAGCGCTTTGTACATCTGCCGTGACGATGTCGTCGGGGGCTGTTCTGAAAGCGAGTATGATAAATGCTATGACAGTGGGTGGCGGGATTGGTAAGTCTACCAAAGGTTGGAGGAAATCCCATGAGATTGGCAACTTCGCGCGGCGTGAAGAAACGAAGGCCGAGCGGTCGGAGCAGCGCGATTCGCTCTTCATCATCCATGCACTTTTCATACCTTTCAAACAGTGAGGATGTCTTGATGTTGTCAGTCTGCAAATTAACATTTATTGTCACGATTGAAAGAAGCAAAGCCATACCTGCACGTCGTCATTCGTACAGAGGACAGAGCCTGTACCGCCCGCATATTGAGTGTACGACTTTGTGAAGCAGCTCGATCGGGTCGATCGTCGGTCGACAATGTCCAAGACAATTCCATGCTTCCCCAAAAACTTGTCTGCCACTAGTTCGTACTCCGCTTCCGCGCTGTCTTGCAAATATTCGCCAACAGAGTGGCAGCACGTGGAAGCAGAAGAACCAAAAGGAAGCTCGGTTTGCAAAGTAGGCTGACTCGACAATTCCACATCAGTGGCCCCTTCAGTTCGCCTTGCTAACGCGTAATACCTTGGTCGCGAATTGGGGATTTGAAATTGAGCTGGAGAAAGTAAATACTCCTAAACGCAAGCAATTAGTCAACGAATTCGCTATCGAAGGGAACACAAACTTTGACGATATAGCTACGCTTCTGTAAGGTTTCGATCAAGAGCTCACGCGCTTCGGAGGTTTCAAAGCCCTTTACGTTTTCCAACAGAATAAATCGAGGCGGATTCCTCATTTCCACCAAATTCTGCATGAGGATCTTGAAGGAGTCGGTGCGTCGGTCTTCAACGTCCAGTTTTTTACCTAAACTGCAACTCGATCGTCCACGGTTGAACATGGAATAAAGTTCTACGAATTTGTATTTTGCTTAATTTTCATAGTTAACAAATTAATTTGCTCAATAGCTGGCAAAAAATACAATATATTGACCGCACCGCGTGAATGGTTGACATGGAGGCGACATGGTCCAAATATCCGCATTTATTTTATCCAGCGTCTTCGTTGTCAACACCTAAACATCAGCCATCATCAATCGTCTCACTTTAAAATTAAACAATGGGCTACCTGAATGTTTCGCTGATGTAGTAGTACATTAGGAAAATTGTGAGCGTAGATTTGGTTTGTCGTTGTATTGATGTCAAAGGCTCCGACTACTTCGAATGGCACACCACATGCTAAAATTAAATCACTTGAATTATATTTTTTAAAAGAACGAAAATCTCAATAAATATAAGCGCTAAATTTTATTTTTGTAATAAAACTAATAAAAAGATAGACACAAATTTGGTAACAAAAGAACTGATACCATACTGATGAGAGTCTAATATGATAACCATGTCACTGCGATATTTTGCAAATGCAAATAGTGAAGACCGTTCAGAAATGACGACACAAACGTTGTCTTACCGCGCAAGGCGAAGTGCATACCACCGATACCCGCGTAGAATTCCAAAACACTCAAATTTCTTTCCATGTCTAATGACTCCATTATCAAATCCGAAACAAAAGCCTCTTCTGCCAAATTTTAATGCAATGGCTAAGTGCAAATTAAAAACGCGTTCGAACAAAGTGCATCTTACAGTAGACCATTTTCAGGCTATTTTGTTTAAATTCTGCTCAAGACTTCCGAAGAGTACACGAAATTTGTGAGCAAATGGCGCAACCAACTGACACGTTGTGGGATCGTCAAATTCAACTGCAAATATTTCAAAATTAATAATGATTCGGCTTGTGACCGCGCTGTTATCTCGATGATGATACTGTTATTAGGTCTAAATCTTCAGTCTGCTGTAAAAAACGAGTCTTTGTGAAAGAATTTATTCTTGCTGCGTGCAGCAGCGATTTTCGACTGCAAGTCATCATGCAAGGCGATATCTCCAGTTCGGTGCTTACTGACCCAACGCAACAGGCTCGGGTAAGATTAATAGGGCTATAACAATGGAAAACTCGGCAGCACACCTTAAATATGATTGCAGGTTTCTTTTATTGAATAGGAATAAAAATTTTATTTTCTGCAGTTTCACTACCACTGCAGTGTACCATTTGAATTCTTCAACATTAGCACTGTTTACTTTCATGAAGGAGAAATTTCATCGAACTGAATTTTTCGCCGGTTCCTTCCGATAGAGTCACGGGCATTATGTCATCTTTGATTCATAGAACCATAATTTTGTTCAGACAAGTGAATGTGTTTCATTTTTAGGTATACGAGTACTTGGAGCGTCTGAAACAAGATCCGAACGGATGGCGCAATTGTGTGCAAGGCATCGTGGACGGATCGGCGCTGTTAGTGTTCTTTTCTATTTTTATCGTATCTAATTAATCTAATATGTGGGGGCAGTATCAGCCATACGACGACGATTTTTTTAATCATATTGCTGGTATAATATTTAAAAGTGTGCTAAGACTGAATTCAATAGGATACTTCTATTTTAAGTTTGATTTAGGGTTTTTAGTAGAGTTGGGTGGGGGCTGTTTTAAGAAGATGCCCTTATTGCCTCTTTCGATTCCTCTTCCCTTTTAAAAACAGTTGTATCGTTTTCAGAGAGGCGCACAATCAGTTCCTGTTCCTACAAGTGATCGAGTCATATTTGCGCTCGCAGTATCAGTCGACGTCGACGGAAGGGGAGCAGCAGATGATGAGGGCGTTGATGTCAAACTGGCTAGAGCGCGTCCAGTCCGGTCACGTGTCCGCCGAGCCCGTCTACTTGAAGAACAAGATGGCGCTCATCTTCTCTCTCGTATACGTCGTCGACTTTCCTTCCCGATGGCCTGGATTCTTCAAGGAAGTCTTCCTGAACAAT
>NIUQ01004472.1:0-13623 GCA_002796945.1 Plectus sambesii
CACAATGGGATATGCCCACGATGCTAAGGTCGCCCTCTTCGGCGAGCCCAACATCGAAGACGAAGCGGCCGAGAAGGTGCGAGATGCCGCTGACACCGTGGCGGACAAGGTCTCCGATGCCCGCGAAAAGGTAGCTGACACTGCCCATGACGCGAAGCGAAAGGGACAAGAGATGCGTAAGAACGCTGGCAACAAGATCCAAGGCAACCACTAAGCCGCTCAACGCCAAGCTCAGACATGTCATGACTATATCAGCCTTGCCTCAGCCTTCTGATGTGATTTGACAATTGTATAATACTGTGCAGAGTTTTAGTGTATTCCAATCGTCTGCGATTTATTCGCGACGATGGATATCTGCCGTATTGGTTACTGTACACACTTTTGTGTTTATTGACGTACCAAAGTTTCCGATATTAAAACGAACAAATTCAATGACTTTGTCGAACACAGTGCAATAGGAACAGTCAGAAAGCGATTTCCAAGCAAATCTTCCGTTGCATACTGATAAAACAGGTAAATCTCGACAACATCATCATTAGATTGTTTACATGTTTTCGTACATAAGTTAAGTTAGCACCTACAGAACAAACCGTAACTCGATAAAATACGCACTAAAAATCCGATCAATAGTGACGCACTTTGATGGAGCGAACGTGCGTTTGTAAGAGTCCAAGAGCATGACGAAATTCGCGCGCCGTCCTTTTCCCCGCAAGCGTTGCACTGTTGATTTATCGCGCACGTTGCCAAACTGTGCATAACAGAGCAGTTGCGCAGTGGACACTCGAGACCGCGAAACGGGTTGTTTTACATTGTAACGTAACGCTCCTTGCGCCGAGATGCAGAATATTTGCCGACAAATACGCCGTAACGCATCGAGTCGTGTGGACTCTTCTAGCATATGAGCGTTGTTGCGTGTTCCACTTCGATTGGCGTCTTTTGTGAAAGTTGGTGAAAAAATACTGACGAGTGGAGTATCGACCTTGTATGTGGGGAGAAATATCGCAAGCAAACGCCAGTCTGTTTTCGCACGGCGTAGAAGAGAGACAAAGAATATTAATCTACTTTAAGATTTAACGAAATCGCTCTAGTGACAACGATGGCAGAGAAACCGGAAGAGGTAATTGCGATCTGCTGCTAGTTGTGAGCGAAGTAAAGCTGGTGATCGGGTACTCCTATAAAATAGTGTCCCAAAATTACTCGGCGCACTGATTTACCATAAATTCTTTCTCGTCCGCATCAAAACGGCTGATTTTGAGATCTTATTCTATACAAGGGCCATAATCTGCCATTTTAGACTTCGCAATAGTCATTAGTACGCATGCTGTTAACATTCTTCTGTTCTTTAAAGTTAGTCATTGATCCTCACCGTATTTCGTAACTAAAAAATATCCAGAAATGAGGCACTATCGATTGACTATAATTGTGCTGGAATTTCCAGATCAGTTGACTGCAATTCTTATGTCGCTTACAGAAAGGAACCATGCAAGCGGCCTTTGACAAGACGAAAGAAGTGCTGAGTGGAGCTGGTTGGTATTCTACTTCTTTGTATTCGACTAATTGCATTTTCTGTCTAACATTAATCATCTTCAGCTGCATCGGCGCAAAGGACTGTTGGATCGATGGTTTACGGAGTATCGACTGAAGAATCGTCGCATGGATCGTCGGGTACGTCTACTGGCGCTTTATAGTCGTAATTTCTTGGTAACAAAAAGGAAGTGTTGGTCTCTTAGCGATAAAGATTGATAGCGGGGATTCCGCAGCAAGCTTGCTCAATTTAGTGTCTCGCACTAAGCATGATACGGTGTTCTCTACGGGTCTCTGCTACTAAGAAAGTTTCACTATACAAGGGAGTTCGTTTATACCGGTCATCGGGGGGACCGGCAAGTTTTGACCGATATAAGCGAAAAACCGGTATAATCGAACTTGTTTGTATAGAAAAGTACGCTCTGGGACTGTAAATCTTGACCGGTATAAACGAAATACCGTTATAACCGACACCGCTATAATCGAATTCTACTGTAGAATGAAACAGTCTAGTGAACACTATTCCCGTGTAAAGCATATTTTTGAGATTGAGCGCTAATTGTGGCAAGTGATGTCGAACAGTTGTATGTATTTCAGGTCTGCATTCATCTGGAAGCAAGGAGAAGGAAGGCAGAAAAATTTTGGAGAAGAAGGGTATGCTCTTTACTGCTTGATACGTGTTATCTGGTTTCTCTCTAGTCTGGGGCTGTTCCATAAAAGTGACTAACACCAGTAGGGCAAATTTACCCTTTTCATGCAAAAAATAGAAAATCGACGACGTGCGCAGCCACTCGTTGCTTAGCCGCTCTTATGTTTTGAATTGGCGGTTACGGTCTGTCAGGGTCTCGCAGGGAAGGTAAATTGCCGTACTGGTGTTAGGCACTTGTCTGTTCCATTGTGGTCTAGCAGTAGGATTTAAGACTCTGACCCGTAAAGGCCTCGATTTCGATTCCCGACAACGGAACTCCTGATGTCAGAATTGCGACAGCTGCTCAAGGAAGCCATCTGTAGTGGCGATATGGAGGGTCTTTTTAGGAAGACCCCAAAAAAGTGTACCATACGATGACACGGGACAAACTCTAGGAAACTCTCGTCTTGGAGTGTTTTAACAGGCGGTTCAACTTCCTTATTGCCCTCGTAATACCCTGTATAGTATGTAATAAACATGAATGAGGAAGCGTTAGTCAAAATATGGGAAATCTCAAGATAAGGGATTTATATGAAAAATACCTTTCTAACATTTATCCTACCATACAAGTTTGGATTTGCAATCTCACTGAGGTGTTCAAATTTTAGGTGAACAGATTCAAGGTGCGCTGTCTGGCACTGATGATTAGAAATACTCGGATGAATCTCTCAACAGTTAGCAACACAATGGGACCAGTCTTGCTAATAATATTCGTAGTTTGTCTTGCTTTTATTTGTATTTACTATGAATGCAGTGTCATATATTGCCATTTTAAAATTAGTTCTGCTGAACTAAAAAGGAGCTTCCATAATTTATACTGAACATCGTCTGATGCCCAATGAAACGCATATTACGGCTACATCTTTTACGCTGATGATTGTTCATTGCTGTTTACAGAATCTAAATAATCTTGAATTTACAAAGTCTTTGGTCACTCCTAATTTTTCACTATTATTTATTTTATCAATTTTGGCCTTTTTTTGAAGATGCTGCAGCTTGCGCTTTGGTTCTATTTTACACTGTAATAAAAGGTTTATCTTACTATTTGATATGAAAGTTCAACAAGGCACATAAACTGCAGACACAGTACTGAACGATACAGTGGTAAACATATATGATGAAAGAAGATTGTAAGCCCTAGCATCAGTAGTAATCGCATGCTGCTGTTGTTTATGACAAACATATTGAAGAGTTGGGCGTGTGAAATACTATGATGAAAGGAGATTGTCAGCTCCTAGCGTCAATGATTATCTCCTGATGTTGTTGTTTATGGCAAAATTATTGAAGAGGTCGGGCGAATCAGATGTTTATGAAGACAGGGTTAAAGGTCTTTAGTGATGGTATTGCTAGTCGCGATCAATCCGACATTAATCAAGATGTTGGAATCCTGAGCATTTTTTTATCTATACGAAGGGTCTATTATCCTGTAACACGGTCTACTTCATGAAATCCATTGGAAGTAGATGCACCTTTATAGTTATCCTATTGCATTTTTAACAACGGAATTCTAATTTTTATGCATTTACGGCAATAAATTACTGCTATATGTTTTATGTGGAGGTATTTGAGTATATCTTAGACACAATCTTTCATTGTTTTGCGTAGCAATGGTCGAAATTGTATTTACTGAATCTCAAAGTAAATTTTTTGACTAGTTTATATTGTTACCTTACTTAGGTTAAGCCTAAATGCTTTAGTATCCAACGTTTATTTGTGCTAATTATGTCACTAATTTCTTTATTCAATACTCAATATAATTTGTCAAGCACATTTAGCAGTCGTACCTGAACATTCTTAATGTAAAAACATGGAAGACAATCTCAAGGGAATATAACATATTCACTTTAAATGGGATGCTTCTGAATTTAAGGACAAGTGTTCAATTTGATTTGGCAAATATCAAATTTAAAGTAAAATTGCACAATTTACATAGCGCATATCACATTTATACTTGACTTCTCTTAATCTCAAAGAAGCAAAGACAGTTTCAAAGAAATAAGAGGACAAGTGCTTGATTGCGCTGAATAATAGGCATCACATGCGTTTCTCCGCAGCCAGCTGCTGGTCCTGCTCGATGCGCTTGTTCCGCAGATAAGTAAGCCTTTCGATGGCTTTGGTCTTTCTTTTGAAAATATCCAAGCGAACATCGTGTTCGTCCATTTGTTCCTCGTGAAGAAGGTCAATAGAATCAGGCGTTCTTGCGCGAACCTTTTTCTCATACAGCGCTGTTTCCTTTTCCAAATGTTCCTTTTCTTCTTGCTCAAGTTCTTTGATCTTTTCTACTGCCTCCAGTATGTCCTCGTCTGACACGTACGATGATAAACTATCCGCTACATTTTGGGCGATATGCTTGCCTTTTTCGGCTGAAACAATTGAGAACAACGCTTATACACATCATTTTCTACTTAATAAAGATGTTTTCCTACTCAAAAGTGAAATATTCAAGTCAAATTAATGCGGGAAATGTCGTATTTGAATTGAAAAGTATTCTATTTGATTTAGAAAGTTGCCTTATAAAATTGCAATTGTTATAATCGTTGGTGACAATAGCTAGGTAGTATATAAAGAACTAACTGAGCAATGCCAGTAAAAAACTAAATTCAAAGATCTTGATAGAGCTCATGAAAGCAGCGAGCGTAACAATTATATTTGTTTGTAATGAAAATCTATCTGATCTCATTGAATTATTTATTCTCCCAATGCGAAGCTGGTGCGCAGCTCTAAGTTCAAAAACATGAGTGAATCGCAAATTTTACAAAAAACTTTATTTTTCTTTTCGCTTACAGAAAACTGGCGGGACGAAACTACCTTATATCACTCTTCAGCAACGTCTGTTATGATTTCAAACCTGCATGGTGTAACATTTCCTTCGTTTTTTCTAACACTTTTCCACAATGAAGGCATTTACAGATGCTATTATCCAACGGATCGTCGACAGATTCTAAACAATATTATTTATTTTAATAGCAGCTGTAAAACGTTGACAAAAAAGTACCTTGATGTTGGCAAAATGGTCTTGTCTCGTCGCTCGTTTCAGCCATGATCGTAAACACACAATAAACTCTAGGCAAGCTCACTGTTTTCGAATGAATAAAGAGGCTGCGTGGTGGGATGAAGCTAGCAATGAGCAGCGCTGTACGCTTTAGCTGATATAAATGACGGCAGGAAGCGTTTTGTTGTTGCAGTGCACGCGAGCGCCTTTGCTTGTGCAGGGACGTGCGGCAGCGTTAGGAACAAACAGAAAAACTGGTCTCGTGAAGGCGCAGCCTCACACAGCGTAGCTCCGCCGAGCATACTCCATCGATTTTCTAACGAGATTGGTTAACGACTCTCTCAGTTTGATGTTGCACGCGTCACACTTCAACCACAGTCCTTCAGTTAGTAAATGTTGGGTTATTAAAAGGGAAAACTCTGGCTTTTACTATTCTCAAAGAACTACGCTGATATACAGGGAAGAGCCAAACTGTAGTAATCTGATCCCGATTTCTTTTTCTCACAAGGAGAGCAGTGACAGCGTTTTATTCGGCGACCGATTTTTCCAGCGCGCCACGCGTTGAACAACAATTTTTTGTGAACTTTGGATTACGCACTGCCGATAAACTGCAATATGGTACTGAGAATGGGTAGCATGTGATGGCGCATAAATATTTTTGTGTACTATACATATACATTTCATGGGAAAATACGATTGGCATATGCAACTTGTCACAAAAACTATCATTAGCACCTGAATTTTTGAGGAGTCAGTGGCTGTGATGCGAACTTTAACAATGCTGAATTACTTTAGTGTTTAAACGATGCAACATTTATCGCAGAATATGTATAAAAGTTCATAATTGTGTGCCATATAATGCAAAGAATGCGCTGCGATACAGTCATTCATAGCAATATTCAAAATACATTCACATTATCAGCAAATATCGTACGAAAACAAGCGCAAGAACACGTTTCGATATTATTTGGCGACAAAGATTCAGTTCAACGCAAAGCTTCGAACATAACGTGCAATGATCGAAATTAGGGGCTTTGCGCAGAACTCTGAATCATACTCAAATTCAAATAATTCAAAAATATAATAATAATAATAATATAATAATAATAATATAAAAATATAATAATAATTCAAATATTCATCATAATCAGAACTCAGAATACTGTTACAACACGTGAACAACGCAGAGAAACACTGTCAAGGATATACATGCAATTTCAGTATTGATTAGCATGAACAGAATAATTTTTTATATTTTATCTGCACCCATTGACAATGTTTTTCAGTCAGTTGTAGTAGTTTGCGTTGTTGTGTCGACGCTGATCGAGCGATCTGAAATATCGGTACTATATTCGACTTCAATAGGACATATCTCAGTCGCAGTTATTCACACTGCTCTGAAATCCGCTAATCTTCATTTTTTTATATTACAAAATTATATGAAACGCTTAGTAATTGTTTCTGGTATGAACAGAACTCTATTCGAAGGTAAAACTTTAAAAGGTTTGAGCACTACACTGTAACTGTGTTCAGCCGCTTGCTTACCATTAATTTTTTATTCAGTTCATAACCTATTATGTATTACTCAATTTGCTTACCGCTCGAAAAAGAATCGCGACTTGTCCTATGACCTTGATGCTCTCGCTTTTCCTTGAGATTTGCAAGTTTTTCTGCAGCGCGCAGCGCCTCTTCTTTTAGATATTGACTATCGAGTTCATCACGTCGGACCCTTTCCGCAAGGATGCCTTCATCTTCCACAGCTTTATTGATGCCACTCGCGCCCTTTGCCTTAAGGTGAGCAACTTTTTCTACCGCTTCAGCTCTCTCTTTATCGAGGTATTCGCGTTGAAGACTTTGACGTCGTTCCCTTTCTTTAATCTCTCCCAAAGCTTGTTCGGCCTCGGTGATTTTTGCATCTGTTATACCTTCGATCACTGTGTCCTTTACTTGATGAGCAAACTGCTTCGTTTTTTTTGCTAGAATATCATGAATATGATACAAATGAATTTAAAGTTATCAGGTTTTCCGGTAAGTTCGTGCAATTATTACAATGCAAAACATACGGTTTTGCATAATAAAATTTTCACGAACTTACACCGGACAACTTGATACATCAAATAGTACCAGCGCTTTGAAGGGCATCTTTTGCCTTATTAGCCAACGAGCGGTCATCTTCAGTCTGAAAAAATGATATTGTTTTATTGTATTCAAAATTTTGTTAGCATTCAGGGGCCTATTTCATAAAACAAATGTGAGCTGTGTTTACATCAAAATGCATTTACATCAGAGCAGCGATTGGTCAGTTGCGCGCAGTGATCAATCAGCGCTCTGATGTAAATGCATTTTGATGTAAATACAGCTCACATTTGTTTTATGAAATTGGCCCCAGAATGCTGTGAGCTAGTGATATCTTTTAGGTTTACATTAGCAACTGACTATCTGCGCCAGCTCATAGTCTAACCTTGATTCGCTTGATAAAGTAACATAAGATTAGTGAAATTATGAAAAAGTTGCTTGACGATCGCTAAAATTGATAGCTTACAGTAGTTAATTCGTACACTTCTGAGAAAGTGATAACTTATGGCAATATGACATTTGTCATCAAACTGACCATAAGTTGAGTGTCCATTTTTAAAACTGCGAGCGATAACAACTGGTAGATTAACACTTGTCAATTATAGGCCGTTCTTTCTGAAACTCAAATAATCACAGAGTAATTGTGGCTATGTACGCTAAACGGGTCATTTCATCATTAGTTGTACTACTCGTGAAACGCCCAAGAACAGTCATATGGTTTTACCTATACCAGCCAAGTGAAGTGTAACCAATATTCTACTTCCAGTCGCATTCGAGGCATCACGTATACCTGACATTGAACCGGTTCTAACATCGTGTCCTAAGTTAAGTAGTTCATAGCGATACTCAGCGCTATGCGTTACAATGGGCTAATGTATTGAATAACTTAAGAGCAGCTTAGGACACAAGTATAAAACCGGTCCAATTTCTTATGAGGACATCAAATAAGAGTCGGCAAACAAGTTATGAACAGCATGGATCTACCATCGCTTTAACCATAACAATGCTGAATTACTTTACTGTTTAAACCATGCAAAATTTATTGCAGAATATGTATAAAAGTTCATAATTGTGTGCCATATAATGCAAAGAATGCGCTGCGATACAGTCATTCATAGCAATATTCAAAATACATTCACATTATCAGCAAATATCGTACGAAAACAAGCGCAAGAACACGTTTCGATATTATTTGGCGACAAAGATTCAGTTCAACGCAAAGCTTCGAACATTACGTGCAATGATCGAAATTAGGGGCTTTGCTCAGAGCTGTGAATCATACTCAAATTCAACCGATATGTACATTTCTGCAATCGCATTCTGTCTGCCATTGAAACTAAATTAAGTTTTCTGCGCATTTTATGATACAAAAAAGTAAATAGACTTTATTGTTACAATATGCGAACCATGCAAAGGAATACTATCAAAGAATTAATGTACATGCAAATTCATTATCAATTGACAATAAACAGAATAATTTTATATACTTTATTTAGATCCTTTGACTATATTTTTCAGTGAATTCCAGTTGTGTGCGTAGTTACGTTGACGTTTTGCGAGAGGTCTAAAAAAACGACACTGTATTCGACCACAAAAGTACATATCTCAGTCGCAATTATTCACACTGCTATGAAATCGGCTAATCTTTATTTTTTATATTGCAAAATGCTGTAAAGCATTTCATAATGTTTCCAAGTATTATCAGAAACTCCATTCCAAACTTAAAAAGGTTTGAGTTATACGTTGTAAATATGTTCAACCGTTTGCTAATTGTAAAAATTTCGCATTCAGTTCGTAACCTATCATGTATAACTCAATTTGCTTACCGCTCGTAACACCTTCATGAGATTTTTTCTGACAATGATGCTCTTGCTTCTCCTTGAGATGCGCGACTTTTTCTGCGGCGCGCAGCTCTTCTTCTTTAAGGTATTGACTGTCGAGTTCGTCACGTCGGACCCTTTCCGCAAGGATACCTTCATCTTCCACAGCATCAAAAACGCCACTCGCGCCCTTTGCCTTTAGATGAGCAACTTTTTCTGCCGCTTCTGCCCTCTCTTTATCAAGGTATTCGCGTTCAAGATCATGACGTCGTTCCCTTTCTTTAATCTCTCCCAATTCTTCTTCGGCATCGATGATTCTTGCTTCTGTTATGCCTTCAGTCACTGAGTCCTTTACTTGATGAGCAAACTGCTTCGTTTTGCTCGCTAAAATATCATCGATGTGACAGTAATGGAATTATAGTAGCTTTAAAAAATACCAGCGCTGTGAAGGGCATCTTTTGCCTTATCAGCGAACGAGCGGTCATGTTCAGCCTGAAAAATTGATAATGTTTCATTGTTATTCGAATTAAGGTAGCATTCAGAATGTTGTGAGATATTGATTTCTTTCAGTTAATGTTAACAACTGACTATCTGTTTTGACTCTTACTCTAACCTTGATTTGCTTGATAAAGTTACCTAAGTTTAGCGAAATTATAGAAAAATCGATTGATCGTGTATTGAAAATTTGATTAACGATGGCTAAAATGGATAGTTAACAGTAACTATTTTGTAGACTTCTGAGAAAGTGATTCCTTATGGCAATATGACATTTTTCGTCAAACTGACCTTGATATGAGCGTCCATTTTTACAACTGCGAGCGATAAAAATTAGTAGATTAACACTTGTCAATTGCAGGCTGCTCTTTCTTGAACTAAAAAATCAGAGAGTAATTGTGGTTATGTACGCAAAACGGGTCATTTCATCATTTATTGCGTCACTCGTGAAACGCCCAAGCCGGTCATAAGGTTCTACCTATTTCGGCCAAGTTAAGTGTAACCAAACTTGTCATCTAGTCGCGTGCGAGGCACCACGTATACCTGACATTGAACCGGTTCTACGATCGTGTCCGAAAGTTACGTAGCTCAAAGCGATACTCAGCGCTATGCGTTTTAATGGGCTTTAGTACTAAATAACTTAGGAACAGCTTAGGACACGAGTATAAAACCGGTCTAATTTCTTATGATGACATTAAATATGAGATGTGAAACAAGTTATGAAAAGCATGGATCTAGCATAGTTTTGCAGTTTCGATTATTTAATTTCCCGCGCATATGCTCTGAGAACACCTAATCGAAGAGTGACTATCGTTCAAGCGTCCAGAACTGTCCCGTTCTTAATATTCTTCATCGGCGTCTGGAGGACATGGCCGCATTTACCTCGTCGAGAGCATGGTTCTTCTGGCTTTCGCTATTGATGTAGTTTTTGAGCCAAATATTACATGTTTCTTAGCCAGTAATTAAAATTGAACTTCCCCACGACCCGTCAGTCCCGGACCCATCGATCCAAGTTTTAGTTAGCCGTATTTCAAAAACAAAAATGTGGGCTACTGATGAAGAACCAAATAGAAAAGAATAAAAATAATTATAATCAGTCTTTTTGCGTTCTAATCGGCTCTACTGAACCGGAGTTTCTCAGCTTGACAATAATACCAGCACTATTGTATCTCCTCTAAATTTTGCAATTCCTTAATTTTTCCTTTTATGTACAACTATGGAATAAAGATTACATGTGAGAGGCAAAGTCTCAATGACCTTCAATCTTCTGTACACTTAGAACTTCGAAGAAAAGCGATCAGACTTAACAAGACAAACGCTTGCCTGTAAGCAAATTATTCACTGTATTTGCAGCAACTGCATGTAAGTAGCTTTACCGCATAGGTGATGTCATGTGTGCGCAGTGTAGGAGGTGAAGAATAAATACGATCCAGCAGTGTTATGGAAACGCAATTATGATATTTATAATGGATATCGGTGTGAATTGCGCGTAGGCAATCGCAATAGCGTCAACGTGAAACTATCAGCGACTATAAAAAGAGAGAAACAGAAGCAATACCAAAGTTTTTCGTAGCCAGAGGCAGTCAGCTATATTTTATCTTTTTGTAAACAAACGCAAGTTACGGGCAAAACATGCAAAGAGCGAAACGGAAATAAACAACTTTTTGTCACGTCAGGTTCAATGCACTGTACCAGTGGCCGACGTGGAATTTCGACGTCGGTGCGATTGGCAATGTGCGCGCGGGAAAAAAGTGCCCGTCTGTAAACAACCAGTGAACATGGAGTGTAAATATTAGGCCACGGCAGAAACTATTCCTGATTGGCCCCTCGTCATTTGCATTGGTAAACAACAACAGCGTTGTCGGCGTATATATACCAATGGTACCAACATTTTTCAGTAAAGTACGAGAAAGAATCGTTTGCACAAATTGTCTCTCACTTAACTTCCGATATCCAATCAACATGGCTCAGCCTACTAATGCCCCGAAATGTGGCTACGAAGCGAACATGATGGTAATATTTTTTAGATTAAGGAATTATTTTGATATTTAACGTTAGAAAGCGGGAGTCATTTGGAGCCTTCCAGTAACTCCTTATTTTTAGGCAGAGCAACAAGATCGGCCTATAGTCGAGAAGGCCAAAGACGCACTTAACACTGCAGGCGTGATGGCCAAGGACGCGCTCAACATGGCAAGCGAGAAGGCCAAAGACGCGTACTGCACTGCTGGTGAGTTTGCTAAATGCATAACAATTATTCTTAAATAAAATAATAAGCCGGGCACTTCTTGGGTCTCAATGATTATTTGAAGAAAAAGCCGTAAGGCAGTAATGCCTTACGAAAGAACAAATAAGCTCATTTATCAAATACACAGTATAGGGAAATAAATAGATATTTTTAGCTGAAACGACGAAAGGACTCGTGCAGCAGGTTCAAGCTAAGGTGACAGGAGAGCAGCTAATGACGGAAGAAGAGAAAATGGCAGCAGAAAGGAAGCTCCAGGATGATGAAACTCGCGCAATTGTAGATCAGAAACAGCGATTGGACCAACATTTGATGCAGTCGGCCTTTGTTCCTCCTCAACCGACAGCGGCTCACTGTCACACCCCTCGTAAGTTGCATTCTGAACACAATATAATATAATAATTGAAAATTGAGAGTTAAGGAACTGACTTTTATAATTTATTAAATCGTTAGAATTAATCTCCTTCATCGACAGTGGCGTTGGATTAGTAAAAGTAGATTATGACATGACTTATTCTTGACCTTCATAATTAACGTTAGCTGTACTCTATGCAATGCGCTGTTGAATAATGGCTAATTCTGTAAATTTAGACGGCTGCGTCGATTGTGCCAGCGGACAGAAGCCTGCGGCGCAACCAATCTTGTAAAGCGGAGATTTTCTGCGGTCGCCAGTGTATGATTCTCACGTCGCTTATATATTCCTAATGCTATGTCTTCCATACTCTCTACATACAGTATTTTCCTCTTTCATTGATTATTCGTATTATGCTTCGGGCTACTGTTTACCTGAGCAGTACATGATGTTAGAATTCATGCAAAAATTATACACAGATGCTCACATTTACTTGCACTTGCTTCGAATTTGATGAAGAACTGCAATACAAAATGATGCTGGTAATACGTGACAAAATAAAAGTGCTTACGCAAATCGTTCCTTGAAAACTACAGCATTCATCTCAGTTTCCAAAGCAACAATACTTTTTGAACAACTGCGATTAAAAATAATGATTCAAGAACCGGAATCGCCGCAACTCAACCTACACGTAATTCTTTGGCATCTCAACGATTGAAAAAATGTAGAATTTTCTTGATTTGAAAATTACGAGGGTGAATCAACTGAAAAACAATAATTACGCAATAGACTGCGGTATTGCGAAATTATTGTTTTCAGTTAATCCACTTTTCGCGAGATTTAGGAAAAGAAAGAATTATTATTCTGATTAATTTTTGGAGAGTACGGAACTCCGAAAGACATGAAATCGTGATACAAGTAATCAGGAGTCAAAATTAGTACTATATAGGAAGTGGTGTAAGCTAGCGCTCGCTTATAGGACGTCGGCAAGTTAATAAAAACCTGCCAGCCATAATGAAGCCTTTGAGACTTTTTCGAACAATATCAGAGTTCTTGAGTCAAATCCAGATATTTGTGCCTCCTCCTTAAAAGGTAATCATGCACCGTAAATTGAAATTGTTCACCCAGTGTGCTAACCCACGAAGGGATTTTATTTGATCAACTCTGCATACATCAGTCATCTCCACTCTCTAACTCTCAACATGCGCACGGTAAAAACTATACCTGTTTATCTCAACAAGAATTACCAGTAAAAAAGGTTTTGATTGGCAGCGATTTGTGAGCAATTGGTGGCGATTTGTAAACGATGAATGTGTGCGAGTAAAAAGCCTTCATATGATGAAGGAGGTGCACGCGGCTATTACAGACAGCGACAACAATATTAACATTCAAGTTACTCCAAGTAACAGATATGGTATGCTGTATAGAGCTGAT
>NIUQ01004473.1:0-13731 GCA_002796945.1 Plectus sambesii
GGGACTGTTTTCTGCTATGCATTTATCTTTCGTATATGATTTGAAACGTCGTAAATAGGTAGTACCGCAATTTTTCGTTGCACGAATATTCTAAAAATGTCTTAGTATAGCTTTGGACCTCTAAAATATGGCTTTCAGGCGATGTTCTTGATTTTACTCTTATGCACAGTGAAAGAATCATAGGATATATTTTTCAAGATACTGAACCAAAATATTTTGGATAAACTTATATGATTAGCATAAATTTCAATATTTATTTTATGTTCGTTATATTCTATGCATTTATATTATACTAATGTGGCGAACACGTTGCACATTTGCATTTTATAGCTATTTCTGCTCTTATGCCAATCATCTCATCAAACTTCATTGAACAAGCACCTGTAATCAATATACGAAACATTTTGTCAGAGAATCGTTAAAGAAGATATTGGGTGGGTTTCATATCATGTGCTTTAACTAAAGTCGTACTTAAGGCCTATCCTTTATCGTTGCGTTAAGTACGACTTTAACTAAAGTAAGCGATATGAAACCCACCCAATATGTACATGCTTAACAATACCTGTCTCATTTGTTCAATCATCAGATTGGATTCAAGACCCGGTTTAATCGGTATCCCTCCACTCGTTGTCGCGAATTCCGTTTCATTTTGCGAATAAAAATACACCTAAATATATTAATTAAAGATTCTTGGCTTCATTCCTTTACATTACCGTCTCGCACTATAACATGTAATTTTTACATTAATTTTCATAAACCCTGCATCTGATTTCGTCATCTTCGAATCCACTTTCGACATTATTGCATATGCAAGTTTGGCGGAATAAATTGCAAAAGTTACAAAACACGATGCAGGACGGTTTAAGAAATAAAATATGATAATAACGTTTGGTTTCAACTAGCAGCCAAGGAATCTTATTATGAGATTACGCCTTGCACTGCCCTCTTGCTGAATTAATTCTTGAACGAGAAAAACATGACTCGCTTTCCGAGTAATATCTCGAAATAGTCTTCGCTGTGTGTTTTGATTTGAATGCCATAAGTATTAGCGCCTTTCGCTGCTCATATGCATTTACTAGAAAATAACTTGCACTAAAAACTATTACACTGATAGTTTCTATTGGAGAAACCGACTGTTCAACTGCTGCATGAAAATTAAAATATTGCTCACCTTTGTTAGTGCATCCGGAAATTCAGCTGTCAGAGTATCGATCAGAACGTCCACGTAGGTATTACTTTCTGAAAGCAACTGCTTAAACTCGTGAATATTATCTATATGCTCACCTGGTGATGATAAAGATAAATTAGTTCCTTCCGGTGCTGCAATTCGAAAGCATTGTCCGAATGGCGTCCAGACCGATGTCACGTTGCATTCTTGAGCGGAAGCAGGAGATTCGCTATTAAACCATTTGCAGCTAAAATGTGCACGATTTACAGTCCATCATACCGAAGCACAGGGACACATAGTGCAATGCATATCAGCGCCAAAAAGGTTTATGATATTTTAAAGGGAAATTATTGCAGTACTAGGGCTTACAGTCAGATATTCGCCCTTAATTTAAACTTCGCTTCACCTTCTTCGACTCGTTTCTACCGTGCTCAATTAGAACAACGCTTACCTATGCTTCCTCGTGGGATACTAGCATATTTGATCATCCTTAGTTAGAAAAAGGTTGCCCTATTGGGATTTTTATGGAATCCTTACCGTTAAAATGACAACTGTTTTATGGTAAGTTGGAAAGTGGCATAGTTTTATCGCTTTTGTCATAGCCAATCGATTACAATACTTAACACGATAGTAATTGCAACAACTATGTTTTATCAGTTTTATAATGAACGCAACCGCTTGCGTCACCTGAATACATTCCAAGCAAACTGCGCATAAACTTGGATTCCTGTCGATCAATTGAGTTTTGCGTTCAAACAGCAAACTCTGCAAGAAATTGTGCCAATTCACGTTTACACGCCCCGTGACATTTCGCCACTGGTGCCACAAATTCTATCAACAGAATAAGAGGCTGTAACCTATTTTAACTATTATTTGTATCATTGTGACTATTTATGTGAGGAGCGCGAAGAATTAATTAAAGGTTTCGGTTCCGGTTCAGGTTATTATTACCGGGTACACATATTCTGTATTGTACAATATTGGGGTATCATAAGATCATAATCAGAACCGAATTTGGATGATAAATCCATAAANCTGTTGCTATGCAACACAAGTGCGAGAGCGTGCTGTGTCATATGTCTGTGGGCGGAGTTTCGTATTACCAACAATCTGTCGAATCTTTCGCGAAAAAAACGAGATGCTTTTGCTCACTTTCATTATTCCAAGATTCTCCTATGCCAAATGCTCATTTTGTGCATTTATTTTCAATAATTGGATTCCTCTCTCAGCCTTAAATAAATAGTGCCCATAATGAAGTTTAGATCGCGCATAGTATCGTATTTTGCTAGAATTCAAACAGTTTGCTTGGAATGTATTCAGGTGACACAAGCAGTTGCGTTCACTATATAAAGTATCTATCCACGAGATGATAATGTTTTAGACAATATCGCTGCTTGAGTACCCAAAGAAGTTATGTCATGAATTTGATATGGTAAAGAAGTAAAATACATACTTGAACACGACATCGGTCAGATTTGGGCGTGCTAGGTTGATAAGTCGCGAGTATGTTGTGAATCTTTCTAGATCTCTGAACACATCATGATAAACTGGACCATTATTAATACGGCATTGCACAATGCTAGCAATTGCGAGGCTCCAGTCCTTATATGAAGTATCATAAGGTGAGGGGGGAAGCAGCCATTTGGCGCACTTGTCATACAATTCATTCAGAGCGCGGTAATATTCATATCCGTTAGAACCAATTATATTTGTAGAGCTATCAGGTTTTAGCGATATTTTTCCTTCAGAAATAGGCTCTTTTGTCTGAAATGGTAACAGCGTATAAATATTGCTTTTAAATCTCAGGAAAATGCATTCCAAATCACTGTGAAGTGTCGATTAAAACATTTATATACAGTCCAGCATTCGTTATAGTCTATTCGCCGTCTTACTGCTTGAATTGAATTATTATGAGTTATTAGCTGTTCAAACGAAAGAAATCAATAAACCAGTATTAAGGTTCACAATTTGATTTGAATTTATTTAATAGCAAAGATGAAGAAATATTTTGTCCAAAAAATTCCTAATAGAGCATGTCTAACATTGTGAGAACGTTTCATTTAGTTAAATACGCCAGATTATCGCCTTTCTTGTGTTGGAACTGCGCCTTCAGTATATATTGAAGGTGTGTCTACTCTTCTTGACTCAATTAAGAGAGACTTTCTCTAAGCATCGAGTTTCGTTTGGCACAATGAGTAAAAAGTTGTCAGATTTTGATGAAACAAGAACAATGAAAATTAGTTAACACTCTAAAAATTCGATCCCTATTAGGTTGCCTACTTGGAAACGAAGTTTGCTTCCCTCCCTAATATGGAAACCATACTGAACTTCTTTTAACATAGAAACGCCGGTTTAGCGCGACTTGGTCAATTTTCCTGATTTCATTGAATATTTTTGAATTCCAGAGTCAATATTCGGATTACTTTGACTTAGAATATTGAAAACTTTTTGGTGAAGAACGCAAACATCCGATAAGCGTAATGAGCTACTGTGCGCTTGGAGGTTACTAACTTTGAGTTGAAATTGCAACCCCTGCAAGCATTCGGATTTGAATTTTTATGGCACCGTTGGATAGCCCAGAGTTAGGAGAGTAATCTTGGGGTAACTTTTGCCTAGGAAATCCGTACATTTTTTCCCCGGAAAATTCGAAAAGCTAAAAAGTTTAAAAAACAAGAAAAAAGCGAAAATATGATTTTTTCTTTGTTGCATAACTTTCTTCATTTTGTATGAATTTCAAAACTGTGCACATTTTCGGGCTTCTCTCGACATTTCAAATTGAATGGTATATAGAAACATTGATTTTAGCGGCATTTTCGCGAATTTCTGATAACCCGTTTTACCGTAATTTCGGATGTGGTCAACTTTGAGTTGAAATTGCACCCTCTGCAAGCATACGGATTTCAATTTTCATGGCACCGTTGGATAGCCCAGAGTCAGGAGAGTAATCCTAGGGTAACTTTTGCTTAGGAAATCGGTACATTTTTTCGCGGAAAATTCGAAAAACCGAAAAACGAAAAAATGCGACTTATTCTTTCTTGCATAATTTTCTTAGTTTTGCACCAATTTTTAAATTTCGGTCAGTTTCAGATTCCTCTCATCATTTCCTTTCGAAAGATATACAGAAATATTGTTTTTGATTTCATCTTTATAGTCATGTGATTACGTTTAAATTTCCCGCCATATCTCGACACGAAAATATTTTCAAAAAATTCTGATGCGTTTTTCGGAAATCCCGATCTGAATTACCACAAAGTGCAAATTTTCGTCAAAATCTGATAAATTTTTGCTCATTGTGCCAAGGATCTGAACAAAAAGCTCGATGCTTAGAGAAAGTCTCTCTTAAGCACCAAGACGACAATTCCTCTGTGATTTGTCTTTGGTACAGTATTTGAGCGAAGGCAGAATTTAAAATAATATTAAAAATATATGTTTCTAGTTGAAAAACAATGTTTTCAAAATGGCAATAACGATGGGTACTCTTTATAAAGAATCTAGGCGAATAATTTCAAGGCGCGAACAACTGATCCACTTCAACACGCCCTTATTATATCAATCAGCTGCCAAAAAAAGTAGTCTAATAACCGCTAGAAAATGAACTATACAAGACGTGATTTTGAAGGAAACTGCACTTCATGTACGAGTTACCCGAATAGCAAACGATTAAATACAAGGTGGGGCCAAAGATCCCAGAGTTTTTCCAAAGAAACATTATTTCTAAAAGAACGCTGTTGGTAGACACTTTGAGCTAAAATGATCAGAAGATTCTATTTATTGTTGCTATAAGAGAGCTTTATTATTGCTTTCAGAAGACGTGTAATTTTGATAAAACATGACCTTTAATAAAGCCGCCGAAACTTTTGCCCCGTCCTGTATTATGAAAACTGAACGTTTCTTGATACTCACGTCTTTAAAAAATCAGAAATCGCCAAAGTATAGGACAGATATACATAAATGTTATTTCCGAAGAAAATTGCCCTATAAATAAGAGTAGAAGCGGGCATTCTTGATCAGAAGCTCACCCCAAACAGAAGCCCTTCTGGGCTTCAATTTGATTTGACTTTCCCGGTAAATGCCCACCCAGACAGTAGCCTATGGGTTCAAGGTGTTGACAAGATAAAGACGCGAGACATACCCATTCTAATTACAATCCCATGGGTTTTTAATAAGAAAATCCGGTACAAGAAAACAAATTTGTCTGCTCATGTTAGCGTTTCCATTTACCCTGGCAGTCGATATTTGAAGAAAACAAAGGTGCGCTTTCAGGAAAAAAGATGGGGTAAATTTTCATTCATGACACCGGACCGGGATGAAGTGAAAAACTCGCGCTACAGACGGGCAAGGCCCAGATGCTTATGTAATGTAAAAATTTGTCTCTAAAACAAAAATAAGCCTACCGAAAGCATGGAAGCTATAATAGGAAAACCGTCTTGAAGTGATGCTGACATAGCGTCCAACTGATCGCGAACTTCTGACAGCTCTTTTCTCGGTGGGGGTTCCAAATCTTCATAAATGCTCATCAGCTCTTGAATCAATGTGTCTACATCCGAGTTTGTGAAGCTGATGTTAGTTCGTCGAAAATATGAAATGAATGTGTCGCGATGTTGTTCGAAGTTGAACAGATCCGTCTTCACCGATCCACCGTCGTCGTGATAATTGTCGCCAAATGCTCTTTCCGCTGCCAAACTTGCCCTAAAATATTTACACCAAATATATTAGTATATTTTCTGAATTTCCATAACAGTGGCCACTGAGTAGACCGCTAATTATACATGGTGGGTCTAAAACTTGTTAAAAATTTGATGCGATCATGATGGGAATTTTGATTGTTTGATCAACTTATGTTATTGACCACAATAAGAACATAATTGGCTGGTTGATCTAGGTGATTTAAAAGTAGCACTTCTAAAATGCTGAGGTACCTGAAGCTAAAATAACATGCGATTTAGCCTATTCGTTGTTGGCATATAATAAAGGAAAACTAAACAGTTTTTACAATCCATCCATTCTCTTTTGTTTTACAATCATCAGGCGCAATATTCAAATACTTATAAATCAAAGAGTCCTTTCTATTTTTCGTTCCTAAAGCCAAAGGAAACAATGGTGGAAATGGTAATAAATTTGCAACTTTTTTAGTATTTTGCCTGTTGAACTGCGCCTTGCAATAAATTAGAAAAATAGAGGCACTATAACCGTTATGGGGCAAATGCGAGGCGCGTTCTAGATACGATCATGACTAAATAATATCTTCATAGTTTATTGCATGAAGCAGATACGAGTATTCGAGTGATGAGGTGCGCACCATCCAGAGGGGTAAAATTCTGGGTAAAATATCGATGCGCACCTGGGAAATAGCTCATGCCCATGCATTTAGCATCATTCTCTAGCCTCAACTGGACCCTATTTCAGATATGCATACTGTTGTATCTTGTGGCAGGGCGAAAGTAACAGGCAGTGCTTTACTCGTACAGTACAAGTCAACGAGCGGCGCTAGGCGCCGCTTTTATACAAGCGAGTGTAATGTGCGATCATCCGTACAGACATAACATTAGTCACTGTCGGTACGGCATGATCGCCACATATCCTAACACATACCTTAATAACAACAGTATGAGATTCAGCCTACTGAGCTCAGATTTTAGCAGCTTCGCATTTGAGAACTAGGGTTCTGATGCTCACCTCTGCTTCAAGATATGTCAGTTAGAGGCTTTGGGCATTTATACAAGGATATTTGGGATCATCATTACTCTTACTATCAACTCTTCACATAGCATTTAAACAACATCCCATCATT
Organism: Plectus sambesii; assembly: GCA_002796945.1. Lineage (NCBI taxonomy): Eukaryota > Metazoa > Nematoda > Chromadorea > Plectida > Plectidae > Plectus > Plectus sambesii. Next base: position 6,960 of record NIUQ01004473.1, read on the forward strand.
CTGTGTGTTACCTGAACTGTCCAGGTGGACAAATGACCATAGCTGGCATGTCGGCGCTGTCTTGATTGCTCTCCGTTATCACAATGGTGATTGGGTCCGTGGTATAGTAGGCAGAGCGTTCGTATATCTGATATACAGTAAGCGCAGCCATGATAATAATCAGAATCCATGTCATTATTCTGAAATTTTCATAAACAAGTAGTTGCGACGCGTTCTTACAAAGATTTATATATCAGCTGTGAGAGATGATGCTTGCTTGAGCCGGAAAACACATCAGCCCGCGGGAATAAGGCGAAAATTGGTTAGTGGCTGGCGAGGAGGTCGTGTCCCCCCCTATCCCACATCATACATGGACACAAATCTTAGCTTTGAAATTAACTTGTTATCAAGTATTTTGGGCTTCATTTGCAAAATTTTGCGGTAATAATAACAAATATTATTGGATTCGTGACAGAACCAAACGTAGTTGGCGTTTTTCATGCCTAATATAGGGCATGCAAACGCCCCAGACACCTGAGTCTATTTCAACCAAACTGCGCATAAACGTCGATTCCTGTCGATCAAATGAGTTTTGCGTTCAAACAGCAAACTCTGCAAGAAATTGTGCCAATTCACGTTTACACGCGCCGTGACAATTCGCCACTGGTGCCACAAATTCTACCTACAGAATAAGTGGCTGTAATCTATTTTAACTATTATATGTATCATTGTAACTTTTTATGTTAGAAGTGCAAATAATTAATTGAAGGTTCCGGTTCCGGTTCAGGATCGTTAGTACCGGGTACACACATTCTGTATAGTACAATTTTGGGGTATCATAAGATCATAATCAGAACCGAATTTGAATGATTAATCCATAAAATCACATCATAATATGTAGCGTGTTGCATGGCAACTGACCCTCTGTTGCTATGCAACACAAGTGCGAGAGCGTGCTGTGTCATATGTCTGTGGGCGGAGTTTCGTATTACCAACAATCTGTCGAATCTTTCGCGAAAAAAAACGAGATACTTTTGCTCTGTTTCATTATTCCAAGATTCTCCTATGCCAAATGCTCATTTTGTGCTAAAATTTTCAATATTTGGATTCCACCCTCAGCCTTAAATTAATAGTGCTCCTAATGAAGTTTAAATCGCGCTTAGTATCGTATCTTGCTAGAATTCGAACTGTTTGCTTGAAATAGACTCAGGTCTCTGGGGCTTTTGCGTGCCCTATAGCAGTCTAATAGTCAGATTTAGAATATTTAGCCTTTTATGCTATGCGTGTTACTAACGACTAAGCCGACTTAAGTGTTACAATAGAATTTTTTGGAAAATGGCGGAACGATATTGGAGGCACTCTTTCGGTTAAGATTTATCGATATTATATATGAAAATTGTTTCGACCCTGTGTAAGCCCCAAATTTTTCGCAACTGATGCGGAATTGCGGAATAATGCAATTTTTCTACAATTCCAATCCCAGAATTTTGCAGTTTTACTATTGCAAACTGTTACAGACGCAACTCGACAATTCTGCAGCTGCAATAGTATTATGAAATAGAAAGTTGCAGAATTACGTGATGACGATGCGAACTGCAACGCAATTCTGCCACTGCAATAGTTTTATGAAACAGGCCCCAGGGCAGATGCCAGTGACTTTTACTTTAAAAGAACTCTTGTTTTACCTGACTTTTCTGTTGTGCTTTGTAGTCAAATACTTGGCCGTTGGAATGGAAACATTTTCGCAAAAGCGATTGAAGACACTCTCATTTTTTTCATCGCCCGCCATCCTGGTTACAGACCTAGATGATCAGTGAGCACGATTCAGTGAAATGCTCCTGTTTTGTCTGTAATACTCTTAATGAATTTCGTCATTGAAGGATCAATTTCGCGGTCGTCAGGCATCAATTGATTCATGACATTGCTGGAGCAGGGGTGATTAAAAACTTGTTTACAGATGACCGGTACGGGAGCTGTGACCATCGGTTACCATTGGAAATGAGTGTAAACAGCAGCTGTTTAAAAATATCAACCTGCTCCATTTGATTTATGAAAAGCAATCCCGTTGGTAGGCGCCGCATGGTAACGTGGAGGACTGATGGTGCTAGAAACCAGCTGATATTGACCGCGTTCTACCGCTTGCATCTGACTCCGCTGTGAAGTTGTTGATACTAAGTTTTAGAAAATTCATCTTAACTCAGTTCCGAGAGGCTCATCAGACGTCTGTTGTGGGCTTGTTTCAGAAAGATTAATGAGACATACTCAAAGCTAACATCGTGTAGGCTTCAAAGTGCAAGGTGCAAATGTGTTTGATGCAGCAGAATAATATTTATATTTGAAGCGACCCTCAATCGTTCGAGCTAGACCATAATTTCACACTTGATCATGCAATGATACCAACACACTAATGAGATTCAGTTTTTTAGTTCATACTTGTAGGCAGTTTCATGAAGTAAGCCCGTAAATGACTTGTGCACCTTCGGCCTAAGAAGCACAAAACAAACAATTGGGCATGCAAAGGAATAGACAAAGTTGAGCGCTCAAAAGTTGAACAGAATTGATCAAAGCTGGGTGCTGATTCAGGTCTGGAAAATTAGCCAAATCAATTGGAGCCTGGAGTGAGTCAGCCGCCCACCACCAGCGACTTCTATTGCACACCATTATACTAAGCCGTCAACGGTGCGTCGCTGCGTATTTTTTAACTTGAGAAATTCTCCAGTATTTTGGTTATTACCTAACGTTTTGAGGTACCTTTGTGTTCTGCCCAACTGTCTAGTTGCGGCGAATGCCTACAATTTTGGAAAGCTCTTTTTGCAGAGCACCTATGGGAATCTTTACTTTTAAAACTGAAATCGTTGCTGCCATTCTGGTCGTATTTAACCTATGTCATTTGTTATGTGTTGGAATCACAACATAAAAGTTAAACTGAACATGTAAGAAGGGTGAGGTGTAACTCACGGCAGCGGTGCTGTTACGGCTGAAATAGCAAATTATTTTAAAACTGCTGATCAATATTGGTCCGGTTTCACATCGTGTACTTTCACTAAAGTCGGACTTTACGCAATGATAAAGGATAGGCCTTAAGTACGACTTTAGCTAAAGTAAGCGATGTGAAACCGGTCCAATTATCTTTTTTAAGTGAAGAGGACTGTTTCCCATACTATTTATACTTAACAATGATGCTTTCCGTGTCGAAAAGAACATTCCTAGTCATACTTATACGAAAAATGTGCTTTTTGATTTGGAAAATGCTCTCTTTGCTTTTAGAAAGTGTTCTTAGTTAGTGAAAATGTAATACGACTAGTCAGATGCGCTCAATTTAAGGATTTGAGCAAAAATTGAACCAAAATTAGTGCATATAAGCAAAAACCTCTAAATGCGGTTGAAATGGGCTGTGGAAATGACTATAACTCTTTACGTGCTCAGTAAGCAAGAACAATTTCAGACTGTAATTAATCTGCGACCCGATTTAAAGTTGTTTTTCATCATCAGCAATCATCTGTGCTCAAAAAATGATCTGACACAGCTGCAGCTGCGTCTGTTGAAATCGTCGAAACACACGTTCTTCACTAAAGCATTTCGATGGTCAGCCGGTCAAATGACTTCGATTCGCAAAATCGTCGCCGAGTATACGCTTCCTAGTCGCTTAAACGAAGCTTGGAGAATCCTGGTTGGATTCGCGGCATGTTCGCTCATCGTAGAAAGGCCAGTATTCCTTAAGCATATGGCTCTCATCCAACAAATCCGCCCTTCACGTCTTCGTTTAATACAGCTTGCTTCACGAGTGGAATAAAAGAGCGTCCCAAGAGCAAACGACACTATTCGATTTGGCGCATCAAGTCGAACGTCCTATTGCTTTGTGTTCGCATATCAGGTTCACAAAAGATTCATTATATTTTAATCCTCGACATAACTAAAGACAGGTGGAAGATCAATCATCGTATTCGTTTTAATAGTACGGCATTGTATATCATATGAAATATAGAGGTCCGCAGTCTCATTCATATAGGACTACTTTGTATTTTTTCGAATAGCATTAGCGATGAAATTTCATTCCTTAACATATGCAATTCTTGACGTTTGTTTTCGGCGCACAAGTGTTTCGATCAAGAGCAATTGATTTTGTAGGATTTACCAATGTACTCGAGACTATCGCGCTATTTTTGGGTACTTTCCCACCCTTTCATCAATTCAATTGCCGTATTATTTGACTAAATACGACATGAAACTATAATCTACTCGGCTGCGTTCGTAGCTGTAACTTCAAGTGAGATGCACAATCAATTAATATAACAGCATAAAACATACATGAAGATACAAGCACAATGAATGTCATTGCGAAGAAGTCGTGGACCAACATGACTAGACGACAGGGGAAACAACGAGATAGAAATAGTCACAATACTGACATTCTTTCACGGGAAAGATCTCGCAAGTCTCTCATTCGACGACACAAACTGTACATTATGAAAGCCAAAATTAGCGTACAATAAACGCTAGAAAAGATGTATCGTCATATATAGCAAAGGACCATACTGACCCGTCACATTGCGCCCTTTTCCTGTATGGATTTCAAAGCATTTGAAAGAATGCAGTCTTCGATCATAATAGCAATGCACACACAACTATCGTAGTTGATTGGAATGGCTCGGGGGAATGGGAATCGGCCGAAGAAGGCCGTCCAAAGTGCGATCGGACGGAACAAACGGCCGCCATCATAGTCAAAATTTTTTCGCGAGGAAGAAATGTTCGATTGAACATGGCTAACTTCTGTAAGGCTAGATATATTGGGTGGTACTTAATTTGGGTGACCGGCCCAGTTGGACTAATTTGGTAGTTAGCCGAACCATTAAATTCACTCAAATTCAATCTCGCCCAATAATTTCTCGCTTCACAGTACCTAACTTGGGTAAATACTCGGTTTGGCTCAGTGATATTAAAAGAGTAAGCATATTGGATAGGGTTCAACTTAGGTGGTCGAACGGATCACCCAAATTTAATAGCACCCAATAATTTCTCGCCTTACAGTACTTCGAAAGTCTATTGCGCTTCCTTCTATCAATTAAGGCACGTAAAAGCCAAGAAACGACCATCATTCTAGATGAACTATGGTGTTCGAGCACCGAAAAGCGAGCTCATCTTTGCCAACTACGGTGCCTGACTCTCTCTCTTCCTCGCGAAGAAATTTTGACGGTATCACAGGCGCTTTGAGCGCGACAATAATGAATCAAATAGAGCACCGCCGTCATCAGCCGCTACAATAAGGATAACAGCGCCATCACCGACAGCACCGTCAACCCGACAACGACGAAAGAGAGGTGTCTTGAAGACGCCGTGCTTAACGCCGCCGAGCTCGGATCGCACCGCTCCCCTAAACAATAAGCAATTGTTTTGACTATAATCCGCTTCAGGGTTATATTTTTCATCGGAATCAAGCAGTGCTTAATTGACACTTCAACTATTGTTTTCCTCACTGATTCGACTGATTTCTCCAATCTCAAAAATAGATATTGACTCTGAAGGAGAGAACTCTTTGTGTAGAAAATTATAATATTATCGTCAAAGTTCCACGTCCCCTTAAAATTACACCATTTTGCATCGCAATGAGTAACTCTTGTATTCAATTTAGTCCTCTTCGCGTCGTCAATTCGAACGAAAGTTAAACAAGACAGAGTACAGTAGTTAAAAACTGCGATGCAAGACTGTGTGGGTCTAATTGCTGACTGCCGCTCCGAAGCCAGATGAAAGAATCTGACGTCAAGGGTCAATTTCATAACATAAATGTGTAATTACATCTAAATGTATTTACATCAGAGCAGTGATTGATCAGTTGCGCGCGGAGAACATTCAGCGATCTGGTGTAACTACATTGCACATGTTTTATGAAATTGGTCCCATAACGATCACTGTCACCAAGATACGAACCTGATTCGGAAGCGTTGTGCCTGACACGAGGTGTCGTGCCTTTCAACAGACCGCGATGGCAAGCGTGCCGTTCGAAGCCCGAAATGCTGAGCACATCGCCCAGTTTCGAAAACACCTACGATGATATTATTAATCTCCGCCTCATTCAGGCAACATTTCCCACAAGCGACTTACGTAGCAATGTTTCTTGCCAGTGTGGCGTTCTTTAACAATCAAATAATGAACGTCCTTTTCTGTCCAGTGTCCGTGACAATTGTACGTTTCTGAAAAATTGCGAATAATACGCGTCTCTTTGATGCATACGTAATTAAAGGATTCATTTCGTGCAGTTATCTGCATTAAATGCGCGATCTTTCTATGCATTTTTTAAACTGAATCTAAAATTGTTCAGAAAGCGAAGATAAATATACGGCCGCCGTAGAGAATGTATAGTAAGAAATTCTCAGCAAAGGATGTTAAAGTAATATAATCATGGCGGTAAATTCGAATTGAAAGTTCGAAAGAAGTTCGCCTTTGTTGATTCACGGATTCATTTGGGAAGAGAAAAGGCAAAAATAGCCCGTCGACTGGGATTTCAAAGACTGAACGAACGTCATTATCGTGCGTTCTCGAAAACAAGTCAGTCTTCCCAATGGATTCGTTCTTGCGCTGCGAAATTGTTCTTAACGATAAAGAAACGCATTGCAATATAAGAGTATTCTTGGAAAATAGACGCAAATGATGCATGCCGCGCCTCAAAAAACCCTCATTCTCCGAAAGTAGGCCTCAAGGGAGGGCTTTATTACCGAGAAGAACCGATAGTCTTCAAGGCGCGCGTCAACAAAACAATCGTACCAGTTTCATTTGGACGACACTGCTTGTTCACAAT
>NIUQ01004474.1:0-13667 GCA_002796945.1 Plectus sambesii
ACGGGTCATTCTCGTTTCGCATTCGTCTTCAGAAATAGCAACAGAGGCGCGCTGCTCGGTAGAATTGTTTTGCCGGTGCCTGGCAAGATGAGCGGCAGCGGCGTCAACGGGTCTTCTCCCAACCACCGCTACTCCGAGCCGCCAACCAGGTCAGTCTATTCCCTTGAGCACAAGCTGCAATCTACTGTAGGGGTAGAAATTATTCGGTGGTATTAAATTTCGGTGATTTCGGTGGTTCGGACGACCACCGAAATTAAGTACCACCGAATATTTCTAACCCTACAGTATCACTGAGTCAGACTGGTTAATCACCGAAATTAAGTACCACCGAATTGATCGCACTGGGCCTTTCACCGAAATTAAATACCACCGAATATTTATACCCCTACAGTAACTGCAGCGAATCTTTATCTTATCATTTTACCAAATCTCTTTGAATATTTTTGTGTATGGAATCCAATTTGTGGCTATGAATTAACAACGTTGTAGTGCAAGCGCTCGTTTCCTGATATGTAATATGAGCAACGACAGTTGACGCAAATTCTCTATTCTTAAATGGATATTCGCTTCTTTAGTTACCTTCTCTAGGGGAGCGCTTTTTTCGGTACTTCATTACGCTGTTAAGAATGAACCAAGACAATATTTTATTCAATTCTCATACTATGCTTTCATTCTGACGTGACTATTTGTACATTCTCTTTTTTTCAGTGATGATTTCAAGCTAGATCCGGTAGCGTTGAACAAACAACCAGAAGAGGTTTTTGACATTGTTGGCAAGCTAGGCGAAGGGTAAGCTTTTTGAGAATATACTCTTTTTATGTTTAACTGAGAGAACGTATGGATTGTCTTTAAGGCCATACGATTTGTGTCTATCAATGTGTGGATATTTTCAAGATGGCTGCTGTTTGTAAACAGCGATGACTTTAAAGTCGTCTCGTTTCTTAAATACTGTAAGGCGAGATATTATTGGGTGGTATTAAATTTGGGTGAATTGGGTGATCCGGTCGACCACCTAAGTCGAATCCTATCCAATATGTTTACTCTTAAAATATCACTGCGTCAAATCGATTAATTACCGAAGTTAGGTACTGTGAAGCGAATAATTATTGGGTGGGATTGAATCTGTGTGAATTTGGTGGTCCGGCCGACTACCGAATTAGTCCAAATGGGCCAGTCACCCAAATTAAGTACCACCCAATATTTCTACCCTTACACTAGTAAACCATTAACTTTTTTGAATTAATGAAAACTTTCTGTATGATACTGTTTACTTAAAATTAACGAGTTCTCAAAGTTGCGCTTCGTCAAATTTCATATGGGACCATTCTTTCAGATCTTATGGCGCCGTTTACAAAGCAGTGCATAAGGACACTGGACAAATCTTGGCAGTTAAGAAAGTGCCAGTGGAAACGGACCTTCAAGAAATCATTAAAGAGATCTCCATTATGCAGCAGTGCGACTCCCAATACGTCGTCAAGTATTACGGCTCATATTTCAAAAATGCCGACTTATGGGTGAGCATACTTTCGTCTGAATGATTTAGTACTTCCGCCTTCATTATAACATCTTATACTCCATATTCAAAATATCCGAACAGTAACAAACAATCGAACCAGACACAATAGTTGGCAAAAATGAGCTCGCTTTTCGATGCTTGAATACCATTTTCAGCAAGAATGATAGACATTTCTTGACTTTTACGCACGCAAATTGATAGGTAGAAGCTCTATCGACAGAGTTTGCCTTATTCAATCTAGGATTTCTTGTGATTGATCAGGAAATTTTGACTATAAATCCGGTTTCTTGTCGGGTTGTTACGGTTTATTATGAAATATTAATTATTAATTATTACTGTACATATATCATATATGTACCAAATGAGTTACAGATCGTAATGGAATACTGCGGTGCGGGGTCCGTATCAGACATAATGCGCCTTCGAAGGAAGACGCTAGGCGAACCGGAAATCGGCGCCGTTCTCAGGGACACCCTTCGCGGTCTTCAGTACCTTCACGAACGCCGAAAGATCCATCGCGACGTTAAAGCCGGCAATATTTTGCTCAACACTCATGGCCATGCCAAGTTGGCCGATTTCGGCGTAGCCGGACAATTGACGGTAAGATTTATACTTTTTCTTGCTAGGTTTTTTCATGAAAATTCTCCACTCTTGCATTCAGTTCCGTCAAATTTGCGTTTTAATTGAATGCATGGTTGGCGAATTTTAATGCAAAAGGGACGAATTATGACGAGAGACTGTAAAGGGAAACTATGGTCACATCTAGCCGATAGGAATCTATCGTATATTGTTTTCAGCCATGTATTACTCTGTTTTGTGACATTTGAATAAACGTTTGCATAATATTTCAGGACACGATGGCGAAGCGAAATACGGTGATAGGAACGCCGTTCTGGATGGCTCCAGAAGTAATTCAGGAAATCGGCTATGATACGAAGGCGGACATATGGTCTCTTGGTATTACCGCAATTGAAATGGCTGAAGGACGACCGCCCCACGCCGACATCCATCCCATGCGTGTAAGTTTAACATCGATATGAACAAAATTTATTCCTGTAATCTGTGATCTTATTGGTGTATAGTTTTATTCATTCTGTTATTAGAATACGGCTGATTATCGCTTGTACAGCTTTATAAAATTATTAAATGTAAACTATTTCTATGACATTGGCCTTTAGCAACAGAGCGAAGCACTTAGCAAACGGATTTATTATATGAGGCTATGAAATAGCTGCGCAAACATACTAACCACATTGTTTGCAAATAGTATTAAGTTTTCGTGTTTCAGGCAATCTTTATGATTCCGACGAAGCCGCCGCCGACGTTTAAGAACCCGGACGAGTGGTCGCCGATGTTTGTCGACTTCATTGCTCAATGTCTGGTCAAGAAGCCCGACGATCGCAAATCGTCTGCGGAACTGCTCGAGGTGATTATTTTAGGCCGCCCCTCCTAGTATTCCTCCTTTCATTTAAGACGGACTTTAAACAAACAATATCTCTCTGCGCATTTATTCAGTCGTATCATTTCAGTGAGGTGACAATCAAATGTTTCTAAATTTTTGCTATTTTTTGATAATAGCATCGTTCATGATCCCACTACTTAGAGGCTTTATTTTTTACACTTTTTGTCTTTCTCATCATTTCCTTTGGACGTTTATCAGGGTTGAGCAGTATTTCAATCGAACGTAACAAGGGAATTTATAGCTGATCGATATGTACGATTTGTTGTAAACTTAGTTCTAAATCAATATAATTAGTGACTGTTATATTTACTTGTGGGCAGCTCTCGAAATGGCTAATATTGTGCTGTTTATTTTAGCACGAGTACGTGTTGAACGCGGTGGGCGCTGCGGTCCTGCAGGAGATGATTCGAGACGCGCAAGAAATCGCCGCCGCCCACGCTCTGCGCGACAGCGACGATCGCGGGGTAAGTATCGTACCTGATCACCTGCAGCACCTTCTCTCATACAGGGACCGATTTCATGAAACAAATATCAAATGTATTTACATCAGAGCGCTGATTGGATACCGAGTGCAACTGACCAACCATTGCTTTAATGTGAATACATTGAAATGTAAATAAATTTCACATATGTTTTATGAAATTGGCCCCAGGATCTTTCAAGAGTATTCATCACTTTTACATTCAAATTCGTCATCTCTGCAGTCAATGAAAACGCTAGTTAGACGACATTCAATGCAAAGGTGCCTAATTATAGCTGTGTGCCGCTTTTGTTTCATGACTTTGCAGTTCAATTTTCGTTTTGAAAAGTTTTGCAATTGAACGGCAAAGTTACGAAATTAAACGGCAACGACTGCATGTTGAATGATGAAAGACCATGTAGTTGAAGGTAGGCGTGGGTAGAACGGCACAAAGCAATAATTTCATCAATTGTAGTACGATATGGATACGGGGGATTCGGCTACGATGGTGCGACCGACAGACGCGGAGACGCTACTCGAGGCGGTGGCGTTGGACGAAGGCACTCTGGTGCGCCACTACGACAACAACGCTCTCCCAGAGCAATACCACACCGCCACCAACGCCGACCACCTCGCTGCCCGCATGCACGGGATGAACGTCTCCGGCGCTGCTGGGGACGATGCGCATGACGGCGCGCGCCAACAACAACAGCAGCACCACCAGCAAGGTTCCATGCGCAGTGAGTTTCTCGTTCATATTTCGCGATTTGCTGGGGCTTTTATCATTATTCGTCACTTTTTTGTATTAAATTTCGTCACTCTTGCAGTCAATTAGAACGCTAGTTTCACGAAACTGAATGCAAGAGTGACGATTTTGAAAGCAGAAAAATGACCAATAACGATAAAAAGTCCCTGTACAGATGTAATTTAGGAGTAGTTATTCCACTTTTTGGTTTATTCCATTAACAGACAAAGTTTGACCATATTACAATGACTGAATAACGAAATGCATTAACGCGATAATTATGAGAGCGATCCGTCGTTGGCCTCCCATTGGACGCTGTAGAAGGTGAAGATGGGAGATTGCGGAGTCTCCGAGTTGGCGTTTGCGGAGCACTTGATCTTGGGCTTGCCGTAGACCTCCCACTTGACGGTTTTGGTGCTCCTGCCACAGCCGGTGGTGGTCCATTCCTCGGTGTTGCCGACATAATCTACGACAATGCCGCGCTTCAAGCCGAGCACTTGACAGCAAATCTGCCCGCCACCTTGGCTGTTTGGGTTGATTTTGTAGGTCAGGTTGCCGTAAGGTTCCACTTTATCGCTCGCTGAAATGTAGGCGCTATTGGGGAAGAGGGTTTGTCGTGAAGGGAATTGGTGATCACTTCTCAGATTATCTCACCTGTCCTCTACACCGAAATTGGGTTGCTTAAAATTTGACGCAAGTTGTCGCCGCCGCCTTATCTGAGTACGGATCTTATGAGACGCGCGAGTTTTTATAGAGAAAATAGCTGAGAGAATCGCCTACTCACCTTCGCATATTTTCGTTTCTCCATCTTTTAGCGAGCAAGTTTGGTATTGGGCTTCAGTTAACCCAAATAGCAATAAGCATATTGTACATGCAATGAAGCGGTTCATTGCGCATTGACGCGAAATTTTCTCTGAGCGCCGTCTTTGAGTTACAGGATAAGCACTGAGCGTTAGTTGTGTTATTGGCTGCGAGGGGATCGACGACCGTTGTTCGTAGCAACCGATTGAAACGTATTATTTTGGCTGTCGCTTTGCTATCAGGCGCCTTGCCTACAAATCGATCGCTATAAAAGTGAATAGCGCTGATATAGCTTCGTTACTCCACAATGCAATAGTTATTGTTGACAATTTTGGAAGATTAGATTGGGTTTCTGATTATTACGGCTCGTTGCGCTTGAAAAGATAGAGTAAATGGCTTTTCTGGGAATTATTTGAAAATGAATGCTCGCATTGACGATTTGCAACTGAATCTTAATCATTAAAATTTCGTCTACAGTCGAATCTCGACATAAAAGGCGCTTTATAATTCTTATAATTTCTTCCATATCTGCTACAAAGCTTGAGATGTATGAGAGAAGTTGGGAGAATCATATCGACATTTTCCACATTCTTTTTAAAGCGGATTTTACTCTGTACCCATTTTTGTCAGCACAATTAATCAGCAATGCATATTTTGCAGCTTACGACACAAGCGAGGAGCAACATGCCTCAAATCAACCCTATTACATGCGTCAGTTGGAGGTGCAAGAGCACCAGTACGGGCAGCAGAATCCTTTGGCTGCTCACAGCAACGCCGCCTTCTACACGTCTTCCATGGAGCAGTCCGCCGTTGGCGCCGCCGACTCTACCGCCGATTCATCAATCCTCGACGATCATTTCCATCGCGCGCTCAAAGACGGCGATTACGACTTTGTAAGTTCGCAATTCTTAAATTCTTAAATTTACAAGCTGTTTTAATGTTTATGTTTATTAATGGGTGCAGACCTGACAATACCTATTTTATGGGCTTAAACAATGCGATTCTTTCGCCAGACTGAAAAAGGTTGTTTAAATATTATATAGGAGTTATGCTTGTGCATGACATTTATTTGTTTGGTATTATCTTATCATCTTTCGAACTCTATTCTGTTCGATATTTTCTGAAATAGCATATTGATCCACATCAGATTTTTTTATCAGCGGCGCACTATCTCATTGAGATTATTCAGCACTGAATGGCTCAGTTGATAGCTATGCGCCAAATCGTCAGCCCCTTTTCCTGTTTCTTTTCCGTTGAAGTTTCATTCTTGTTCGGCTCGGCCTTTTTTGCTCTCCTAGTTCCGCAGACGCCCTTTTACAATTGCTGCGTTGTTTATTTTTGAAGAATTCCAATTATTTTGCGGTGATGGAACGGGTTTGTCGTCGTGATGACCGAACATTGGTCTACGCGTGACGCGACGCTGCAGTTGCTCTCTGAGAGTAGACGGTAGACGCAAACATGACCGGACGTTCAACGTCATATGACTTTGATTTTCTTTCTTTTTATAGCATACTTTTGTAGTGATCAGCGAGCGCATTTACGGTAATAGAATTTTCGGTGTACCTACGCACTTCGCGCGCATTTTTGTAGTTTGATTAGATGGTCGGTATGCGTCTGTGGTCGCATAGACCTTCTTTCTTTAATCTACCAGTTTCATTTTATTTTTAAACTTACACTTTAATAAGAACAGTTAAAATGAATCAAAGAGGACATTTTGTTGAATTAATTTCACAGAAAGCGTCCAATTTGATTAGAAAATAGAATAGTTTGATCATAAATCTTGTTCGAACTTGATAGGGTGTTAGTGAATAAGTGTTATCAAATGTTGTCCGAAACCGTTGTCGTCGTTAATCTGGTGAAATATTTTCAGTTGCGCGACTTACCACTTGAGGATCTATTGAAGCGCATGTCGGGACTAGAATCGGAAATGGATCGAGAGTTGGAGGAGCTGCAACGGCGCTACCAAACTAAGCGACAGCCCATTCTTGACGCGATTGAGACGAAGAAGCAGCGTATGGTCAACTTTTGAACTGATTTAACTGATTTTTATTGCTAAGTATAATGTACTCTCAGAGATGGGTACGGGGGTGTGGAGGGTGCGTACCTCTTAGATGGTTTACGATTTTGAATTTTGAATCTGTGGGAGTGCAGAAAATTTTAAATATTGGGAGCAGATCGTTGTTTTTTACCGCTTAATGGGGGTACGAATATTTTGAGAAAGGTCTCTTTGTGGAGGACCCTTTTTGGGTAAGCGTTGAATAGAATGAGGTCATGAATCTGAGAGGGTGCGCATCCCCCAGGCGCCGACCCGTGCCCACCTCTGTGTGCTGCGTCAAACAAGAAGCAATTTTTGAATCGGTCGCCTGAAGGCAGCAAAATCTTATTCTTATTTGCTAAGACGTTTCATTCATGTATACTTAATGTGGTCTTGTAACAAATTTGGTTACAATAAGCTCTTTTTTGTAACAGAACTTTAGGGTAAGACCTTTTGGCGTTTATGAATATCGGCGCCGCTTTTCTATCTGAAACAGTAGTCTCAAGCATTCGTTTCTGTCGATTCCCAAGGGCGCTTGACGCCAGTTGCCGTGGCGCCAGTTTAAGTATGCGATAAGTGAACGTCTTAAGTTTCGAAGGATTTGCGCTTACTTTTTGACGACAGTGCTGCATAATTAATGAGACACGTGTACCACAACGAATCATTCATTGTACTGAAGTTGTATGTGGGTAGAGCTGAATGCGCTTAGATTTGACCTTTTGGTGCTCCCGTCGTCTATTTTATGTATTATTGCCATAATTGGTGTTTACTGACTTTGTCCTAACTTTACCATTGCTCGTGAAAAGTTCTCTTTGCAATCAGTTGTAAATATTACTTATTTGTCATCCAGTGCGGTGACTTCGTTCTATTTTGGAGAAATTGGACGATGCTTTTTCATATTCCTACTTGCTGTCTGTGCCTTTATATACTTTGGGTACAAGGTGTTTTTTTGTAGCCGAAGGACACGTTTTACTTGACAACATGAAAGAGATAGTTTTCGCGGGAGTTATTTTGACAGGTTTTTGTTATGACAAAAGCTAATCAGAATCATTCCTGCCAAAACTTTCTGGTACATGTAATAGTAGAATTTGACCTGTAAGCCGCTCAGATTAATTGATGACTTTGAAGTGTTTTTTATCCTTCCTGTTCTTACTGTAGTTTACTGACCTGATCTTTTGATCGACATTAATGCCTTGATTTATTACCGCTTTGTTTCGTTAAGAGTGCTTTCTGTTTTTGAAATTCTCTACAATGCTGTTCGGTTTCCGGTCGCATGACTGAGAAAGGCCACCGTATCCATAGCAGATGCACCATTTTGCATCGTAATTCGCAACTTTCGCATACAAATTCTTCACCTTTGCACCCAATTTCTGCGTCTTTGCATTCAAATCGAACGCAAATTTGACGAAATTGAATGTAAAAGTTACGAAATACTACGTAAGGCGGTGTAATCTCATCGATTAAGGTCTATTCATTCGTTGGGTTCTCCTGCGTCATCCAGCCGCATGTGCTGTTTTCTTGCTTTGCACTCTGTCGTGTTTAAATCCTTGCTCATTTTGCACGTTTTTAGTACTATCGCTTGTGATTGAACCCCCCCAGCCAGCATATTTGTGTCGTCAACATTCGAATTACATTTTGTGCAGTTTTTAGCCAGTGACACCAGTGCATGGACTGTTTGCTCGCGTTTGCTTTGCCAGACTTGAAATTGTATTTAGGACAGCTTAATAAATGTTTCTGCAAGATTCATGAGCGATGGCTCGATATAGCACGTTCAGCATTACTGAGTCTCTCGATTTCAGTCCATTTCCTATAACAGGAAATAAACGGCGCGGTTTGCAACGTTTCTAGATTTCGCGACTCGCCGCCTTTTGGTTCTAAATCGGACCTATCCCGGAAGTATAGTGGATGTGTATGCTGCATTCCCGCCTGTGAACACTGCGGAAATGACTGCGGAAATGACAGTGGAAAAGCCCGCAGTCTGACCACTTTATATGCGAGCAAGATACGCAATCGATTTGTGTCGAGGTGAGCTGATGCGGATGCAAACAGGCGAAATGGACGCATGTCACGCAGTCATAAGAGTGCGCTGCACGCTGTCGCTTTCGCTACATTCGAGGCGCTATTTAATATAGACAGTTCAGTACACGTCAATTNTGGACGCATGTCACGCAGTCATAAGAGTGCGCTGCACGCTGTCGCTTTCGCTACATTCGAGGCGCTCTTTAATATAGACAGTTCAGTACACGTCAATTTGAACGCGCGAAGACTGTAAGCGTCGGCTCGTCGTCCGGGTGATCCCCAAACATTTATTCATGGACAGAATGGACAGTTCACGCTGTCTTTTCCGCAGTACTTACGGGCGGGACTCTATTTTCAAGTACATTGGCCCGTGACCAACCGTACTTTGCTTTTATGCCCTATTGTTCTTGGGCTGAAGCTGTGTCAATTACTCGATCAGTAAACGAAATCTCGCTGTCGTTGACTTACTCCTTTCTTGTTAACCTTCTGGTTAGCTACAGATGTGCATTCCGCGCCCCTTTTTTGTTCAGAAATTACGAGGAGCTCTTGCCCACGCGTATTTGTTAGAGCGCATATAGAACTGACATGGAAATCAGGTGTACTAATGTATATTACATGCACATAACAATAGTCATAGATCGTACGATATACTGCACGCCACAACGATATCAACTCTGCGCGCAACGCATAGTAAAAATTTGCCTAATAACATCAGATCGAATGATATATGCATCTGTATTCGGAGAGTTAAAGTAAGCAGACAGAAGATCCCCTCACGAAAATTATCTACCGTAATCCTAAGGCGGTAGAGAATTTCGTGCTACATCACTTCTTTTATTCCATTGATAAAGCGTTAGTGGTAATGTGGGCGGGAGTGAGTGGAAATGAGAAAAAGGCGTAATTTTTGAGCGGCTCTAAAGTAATGAACGTACGTCCAATAATTCTTGTCGTTAGAATAAACACTGGTTTGTGAATTCAAAAGGTTAAACGAAGTACATACTGTAACATGTGAATCTTTAGTTCGAACATTAAGTGATTATTAGCCTAGGCTTATGATATGTGGTGAAATTTGACCGCGCAAGTGGCATTTTTAGAATCGCTCAAATTCATGTACCACGAAAGCAAGTATGACACTTTGATCGCTGCTGGAGCAGCGCGATGGTTGCGCTCGTTCAGTACTTGAGGACGATGTAGCATGCGTGAATAAGACCAGGAATGTATCCTAGGAGTGTGAGAAGAATGTTGATCGCCAGGTGAATACTGCAGCCCTTCTCAATGAAAACACCAATAGGCTGAAAAAGGTTTTTCAGTTGGTGAGCCCTCTAAGAAATACCGGTATTTTCTTTAGCAAACCCGCGCGGGATTTATGTCATTCAGCGACTAGTGGGGGCGGGCTTATTTATTTCTACGAAAATTGAGTGCGGAATATATTAGGCGAATAGCTAAGTTTGGTTTGCAAAGTTTTAAGCCGATAAAATTTGCAATCTAAATATTTGAAATTTGTTCTTGTAACAACATCGAGCAAGTCCGAAAAGCAGCTGTCAATCTCCCAAACTTAATTGTCAACGTTGCAAACACTTTCTCGTAATATGCAAAGGGCACGGTGCATTTTTTTACGGCATTTTCAGTTAGCTGCCATTGGATTTTTTGAGAAAAGCACGGTAAGCAAGCTGCATAACTTATCCAGTTACTGTCTGGCAGCAGATTTTTGATGCACATTTGAAAGTTTTTAATCAGCGAAAATTAAAAAAATGTTGTTCGCTGTAGTAGATGTCATGAAGTAAAACAGATATTTACTGGAGATGATATTTGAAATAGCAAATGAATGTTGTCAAACGTTAAAAGATAAGAAGAAGTTACCGGGATGATAACAGAGCAGCAAAGCTTCGGACAATCGCTCGCAGTCAGGGGCATTTTGCGCTAATGTTGGCAGTTCGCAGAGAGTCGAGCTGAGATTGACGCAAAGATAAATTGGATCGCTTAATCTGTCGAGAGCTGAAAAAATATTTTGACGAGTTTGAAATATTGCAAAGCGCGCGCTTGAATTGAAAACTAAATACCAAACTCAGTGATAGTGAGAAGCAGAATTTTGAGATGCAATATTCACTTCAGCCTAAGAGTGCTAATTTAAAGCAGGCACGACTGAATAATAATAACATGCTCTAATTACAACACAATTGACAGAAACCAATTATGAAAATAATATACTCAGCTAGTAGTGACTGTAGCACAACTGAGATGGGTCAACCTTAAATACTCTTGCAAGAGAAAGTAATTTCATTCAGTTGCACTCTAACGCAACTGAACATAAATGAGAGGATTAGCAGGACTGCGGCTGCAATGCTTTAAAAGAGAGAAAGAGAGAGCACGGGGCGACGGTGGATTCGAAACAAATCGAAAATTTCCTGCAGTATGCTAACGAACGAAACGAATCTCTAATGCCGACGTTGGGTGCGGGCGCTGGCTTTTATTTGTCCATCGGAGCGCCCTTTGACTAGTTCCACGTTCCAGGCTGCCAGCACGCTAGTTCACATTGCGGACAAACAGTACTGCCGCCGCGCGCAGAATTGGAACCAAGTGCACACGTCATAAGATAGGCGGCTCCATCCAGTAACTGCGATCTTTACGCCTAACGCCCGCAGCTGGCTATGACTCAATCTCAGTGCGCGCAAGAGGGTAGAAACTACACTCAACGTCATTTTGCAAGCGACAGTGCGCGAGTAAGCGAAAACGCTGACTAACCGGTGATTCATACGATTTTGAAATCCGTGTGGAACTAAAGCCACAGCATCCTAATAATCTTCCGGTGCCACTGCACGAGACTTGTCCTGTACTTCAGGAATCTTTGCTATTGGGAATCGAATATTTTTATCTCCTAATGTTTGCAACACATATATGGAAGAATTGATCATACATTTTGGGCAACCGAAAAACAATAGTCGGCCATAAATTCTACGGTATTTGTATGTTCGTAGCTAAACAGAATTGTTCGCTGCTGAAGGAGCGAGAATTGATATTTGGTCTTGCATTCATATGAAATTATGAGAGTTGACAAAAGAGTTTATCTGGTCGTGCTCCTGATTGCGGCAGCTAATAACGCATGCGCAGCCACGACCTAACCTACTTCATGAAATGTTGAACTACTCTACGCACTGAATCGATGAAAGACAACTATATCGTACGAGACAAAATAGAAATTCGCATGCATTGACGGCCGACGCTCGCGAGCAATACCTGTGATTCGGATGTAATTTGGAATATATGAGATCGAAGCAAGAACTAGACTGGGTTTTTACATAAGTCAACCTTGCGACTGCAGGTCGCGCGACTATACATCATGCAAACGGGTCATAGTTAAACATTCTTGTAGCCGTAGACCTGTTCCCTAAAATTAGCGAAAGTTTGAGGATTGAAACTCACTTCTGCATCCTAACCATGACATTATGACATGCAGAATTAAGACTCAATTGCCTTAGATGAATATGAAATATTAGAGCTGAATTCTGGCAACGATGCTGCAAGATAAACTTTCGATGAGCAAATTTGTACACTGATGACGAAATGTGAGAAGAAAGGAATTATACCTTGACTTCATAACTTCTACTCTCACGAACAATAACGGACGGCTACGGCAAACTTCCTTATCTTGACTATGGATTTCATCATCATAGTTGCTCTCATTCAGTCAAAATAATTCACAGAGTTTAAGGAGTTCCTGCGTTTCAGCTGTGCTTACAGGAGAATTAAAGTAATTCGGCAGGAGGTCACCGTCAAGAAGTTTATGAAGATTTATTTGATGGTGCAGAACCAGCGCTCCCTAGCTTCGTCGTCACACGGGCAGCCTCGGGCCAGTGCCTGGTTGATATTTGATCAGTTGCGCGAATTCGTTCAGCAAGTCACGTAGACGTAAAGGCGTCAGTGAACGTTTGAGGCAAGGGCAACACAAACAGGACGCGCACGAAGGGTGGTTGGTGGCGATTACGGGCTGGTTGTCATGGCTTTCACACCTTCGCGCGATGACCGCCTTCCCGCATTCCGAATTTTGCATTGTGTTTCACACTTGCCTGTTATTGCACAATGCAGCAGTCTTCTTTTCACCGACGACATTAAGAATTACGATAAGTGGCACGACTTCAACGAGTAAATATGTTAATAATAACGCTGATTCGACCATGGGAAAGAAGGCAAGATCCTTCTTTTTGACGAAATCTTCGACACTTTTGGAACTTGATGTGTTAGCGTTTATTATTATTAGTTTTCTAGCAAACCGAGTTGTCAGTCAAAATTCCTGAGCTCATTCCCGGTTGAGGTGCGCACAACGATCGCGTGTAAGAATACCATGAGGAGCTAACACGAAATTTCTCTAAAGATGCCGTCGCTATCGCCTCATATTACTCAATCATAGATAGCAATAGCAATCCGTGTTAGTGGATGTCCGAAGCGTACTTTTCGCGAACGATTCTACCGCTAAATTGTTGACAATACGCAACCAAAGGCCTCCCAACGGTCGTTCTTGGCATCGTTTGACAGCAAATACACGTACCGTTTGCTCAAATGGCGATAGAGTAGTTCGCCGGCACGCTGACACAACGAAATTGTAAGCGCGTCGCATTTCTCATTGGCAAATAA
>NIUQ01004475.1:0-13606 GCA_002796945.1 Plectus sambesii
GCTCAGTTTGCTGTCGCAGCCGTGCGATTCATTCGAGTTGTACATACTGGGCCGCTTTACGAGCGGTATAAGTTGTTCGCTGAGCATTGCCTTTCAAGCGCTTTACATCTCTGAACTTGCCTTGAAACGTCATCGGACAACGCTCAACTGTCTGACCAGCGTCGTCGCCTCCACTGGCGGCGTGCTCGCGGCCATTTGCGCGCATCCCGCCGTCTTTGGTACATCTACCCGGTGGCCATACCTTCACGTGATTGACATCATACCATCTGTCATCCTTTTTATCTTGCCTTTTGTGCCCGAGTGTCCGAAATGGCTGCTAAAGCACGAATTCCTCGAGGAAGCTCGTTCTTCCATTTCCTTCTTCCACAAGTACGCGCCAGTGGATATCGATTATGCTCTCGTTGAAATAAGACGAAAGTTGGCGTCATCAGATCGGCCAGTTGAATGCGTGAGTTACTCTATGAGAAATGAATACGATTATGACTTATGAATAAGGTTGTTGATTACAGTGGAATTTTTGGTGTAGTTCAACATTTCGACGCAATGGAATGCTCGGATGTGTTCTCGGCGCCGCAAGCGGATGGACAGGGTCGTATGCAATCATGCTTTACGCGAGCGAGTTGCTGACCGACTGCGGCTTCGGGCAGCATTCTGCGGCTAGTGCCAATGTAGTCGTCGCCCTATCTCTACTGCTGTCCTCCCTCATCTCAACGATCCTCGTCGACAGGTTAACACGCTGCTTCTTTTTCTCTCTGATCTTCATCGTGATTTCAGACTTGGCCGAAGACCGCTTTTAATTTGCGGATTGGTGCTGGCTGTGTTACTTAATGGTGCTATGCTTGCCTTGTCGCTGTTGAACAAATTTTCGCCAAACGATTGGATTCCGCTGGCTTTTACAGGGGCTGCGGCGAGCCTCGTCTTCGTGTCCGTTATGGGTGTTGGACAGGTACGACATTTGCATATTCAATAAAAAAAGTAGACATGAAATCTGCGACGCTTATTAGATTACATCAATCGTCGCAACCGAGCTCGTGACGCATAGAGCTCGTGACACTGCGCATAATGCTGCTGTACTATGTCGACATCTTGCTCAATTTGTCGGCGGACTCTCATTCTACACGATATACGGCTCAATTGGGCCTTATTCATTCCTTCTTTTCATGATTCCGTTGCTACTGGCGACAGTTACTTTATTCCTTTGCTTGCCGGAGACCAAAGGGCGCGGTAGTGATGAAGACAGCCGGCGTGTCACATTTTAAAAAGCCCGCTGAAACGACATATGGAAGAAGATTTGAGTATTGATTGCTAACTGCATAATCTTTGTTACGCTTCTTGTGCTACTTGCCAATAGTGTTGAGTTACGGTTCTGGCGAAGAGACACAGGCCGGCGGTTCTCTAATGGACGCCGGGCGGGATCGATTTGCCGGAACAACGGAGGAGACGACGGAAACGCTCCGGGTCGCCGTACGGCTTCTTGGCAACATTGCGACCATCCGTAAGTCGATAAATCTGCGTGAAACTCTATAGGACATTGTTTCCCCTTGGAAATAACCATTTAGTGTAGCTATTATCGTTCCAGGCATAGCATGACTATTTCTTACTCGGGCAACTTTGTTCGCCTTCTGCTACGATGGAAAGGCAGCATTTGGAAGACGACGTGGAAGGAATTGGTCATCTTCCTGATACTATACTACATCATTCGAGTGTTCTACCATCAGCTACTGCCCATGTACAGCTCTTCCGCCGTTGAATACTTTGACAGTCTCGTGGTTGAATTCGACGAATATACCACACGCATTCCGATCATGTTCCTGCTCGGATTTTATGTGGCCGCCGTCGTCAAGCGATGGTGGGAGCAATTCGAACTGCTCGGCTGGCCCGATGACGTTATCAAGTAACCCAGTCAATTCTTTTTCAGTCGCAGCCTTTCATATGAAAATGTTTGCAGCATGTTGTGCTTTATTGCACCGGACAACAGCGATGATCAAGTAAAACTAAGGCAATCTGTGGCCCGATACCTGATACTGACTGCTGTTCTTTCGTGGCGCGAAATATCGATACAGGTGCGCAAGCGATTCCCATCGGTTCGGCATGTTGTCGCAGCGGAACTCATGACTAAGTCGGAGTACGACGTGTACAAAAACACGGAGCGAACAGGTAGATTCTCAGTAATATATCATCATTGTATATTGCGTTGAATACAAAAACTTCTCCAATGATAGCACTCGCCTGGTACAGATGAGTCACTAATTTTTTGAATAGTGCTACTAGTCACCGGAAAGTCAATAAAAGACGAACGCAGTCGACTACAACAGATCTTTTATTATATATCTCGTTTTTCTTTCAATGCAATATATATTTTTCATTATGTTGATGAATATTTGAATAATGTGTCTTTGGAGGGCGCTGGTTTCTGCCGCTGCAATGGGCGCAACAACGGATTCGGGAACACTGCCAGATTGCGCAAACACCCGCACCATTAGTATCCCATTTATTGGGATTACTTTACAAATACCGATCCGGATTTATGACGCTGCACTGTTATGACTGGGTGTGCATTCCGCTGGTGTACACACAGGTACTGTGTCTTTATCGTTCAAAGCAAGCTGCAATCTTTCACAGGTGGCTGCAATTGCGACATATGGCTACTTTATCCTGTGCTTAATTGGTCGTCAGTTTTTGAAAAATCCAGTCAAAGGACCGGATGGCAATTGCCAACACTCCTGTGTCGACTACTTTGTGCCAATATTTACTATTTTGGAATTTCTCTGCTATAGCGGTTGGTTCAAGGTCGGTCAGGACATCATGCGACCCTTCGAGGAAGACGGTAAATACGAATGACATTTGCAGTGCCAATCGAAATAGTTACATAAATTCGCAGGTCTGACCGGGTTTGTTGTACAGTCGGATATGCCTAAACAAACTTTCTGCACATCCTCTCCTTCAGCCCGAGGTTCAACATCTTTGAGAATCAGAACCTCCAACATTTATGGATGAAAAATTACAATGTTTGCGTGCACGTAGGAGTGTTCAGCAAATCATTTCGACAAGTGCGTGCAAAGTGGAACGCTTTGTTTCCTGCCAACACTGCGAATTATTATTCGCATGCTGAAAGAATATCGCGTGTCTATCGCTTTGGCATATCTTAGTATAGGTCATCCATGCATCCCCCCATCTAGCAGCAATCTACGACGCCATAATAAAAAATTTTATTCGATCATTTTAGACGATGATTTTGAGCTCAATTACATGCTCGACCGTCACATCGTCATTGCTCAGAGTATGGTGAATAGCGCATGCGACAAACCCCCGGCCGATAGCGACGAATCTCCGTTCTGGACAAAAATGAACAGTATTCCTGCTCACACGAAATTATCCAGCGCTCAAATGTATCATCCACCTAAATTGCACGCTTATGTGACCATACGCAATCCGGAAGACGCGTCAAGAGTGGATTTGGCGCCGGTGGCAGAAGTTAATTCGCGGAAACAAGGAAAAAAGCTTCGCTACTTTTGAAGAAATATTGAAACGATTGAATAGTGTCGGCTAATGTGTATCAGTATAATTCAATAAAGTGTAATATAAGGAATTGAATCGTGTTGGCCGATATATCAGGGGCGGTAAAGTGAGCGTCACAAATCTCAGACATGAAGTCGTTAAGATGCAATAAGAATTGGTTGCTTAGCGCTTTTTCACATTCAATAGAATGAGTCAAACTATTATTTATCCGAAAGCAAAAAGTCGAAAGTCATGAGTTCTGTTGAAACTGAAGGCAAAAGATTTTCTTCTTATTGCCTTGATGCCTGCTGACTTATTGACTTTCGTCATAATGCTCTGTAATGCCCGTTCTATTGGAGACCACGGAAATAAGGGGTATAATACAACATGACTTATGATAAGAGAAGGCAACGGAAGTATCGGACCTGTTCCGGTAGTTTTCACTAATCAGTCCTAGTGTGTGCAGTGCGTACGGTAGTTGCCGTAGCAACGTAAAGTCAGAGCCGTCGTCGCGCGAGCCAATCGATCGGTCGCTGGTGATGCGCTGAAGGCTGGCGCGAGCATTGCAACTGCGCGTCCATGCTGCTTCGCCTTTCGCCGGCCGCAAGGCTGTCATCGAGACGCGCCGGCGGCGCGCGCTTTCGCATTTTCGCACAGCGTCGACTAGTTTCTTCGCTATTTCTACAACGATCGACGATCGTTGCGCACGCGCCTATGCTTGGCTGGCATCAACTTGTGCGTCGTCTCGCAGTTGACAGCGCTTGGAATGGCGACGCCTCGGACCAAAAATGTCGCGGCTCAGTTCGACACAAGCTATTCTTGGCTAATCATGGTGGCGTCGTTTCTCGTGCAGACGGTCATCTTCGGAACGCTCTCTTCGCTCGGCGTCTATTACGCGCATTTTGTCGAGGACTTGAGTTGGAGTCCGTCGCAGGCTGCCATCATTCCTTCGGCCGTTTTCGGAACCAGCTGTCTGATGGGACCCATTGTCAGCGTCATGTATTACTCAATCGGTAGTCGCTGCACAACGATTCTCGGCGGACTATTGACCTTTGCCGGATTTGTCGCGGCTTTTCTCGCCGATTCTTCTGATCGATTCTGGATCACTTTTGCCTTTTGTATTGTCGGTGAGTATTTGATCTAGCTTACACCGCGTTTTACTGCAAAATTACGAGACGTTATTCTACATTTTTGCATAAGATTGACTTCTTAGTTCTACGCTTTAATAACAAACAACAATATGAAATCATAATAAATCTTAATAAATAAATAATAAAAACTTGATAAAAATAATATTGACATACTAGTTAATGTGTCAAATAATAAGTCCTATTTTAGAGAAATAAACATGACTGTATTTTCAGGCATTGGAGTAGGCACTGCTCTCGGTTCGTGTCATCCGATCATCACTGAATATTTTCTCAAGTACAGGCACACAGCGCTGACAGTTTCAACCATAGGCGGTGCTTTCGGGCCATTTCTGATTCCTGTCATAGTGCAGTACTTCCTGAAACATTATGGATTTCAAGGAGCGGCGTTGCTGCACGGCGGTCTCGCCCTGCAAGTGGTCGTCTTGGGCATGTTGATGCGCTCGACAGGCGCCTTCGAGACGTCATCGAGCAAGCTGCGAGACAAATGCCAGTTTCAACTCCTGAAGCAGCCTCTGTTTCTCCTAATGTGTCTTAACTGCGCCATGTGGGGCGGCACAAACTTTATTCACAGCTCCATGATCAACACCCTTATCATAGAGCGCGGCTTGAGCGCGGACACGGCTGCTCTGATGGTGAGCGCGTCAGGCGCGGCGAACTTGATCGGACGGATATTGGTGGCGCTCATCGCGCACAAAGGCGACAACTTGCGCATTTGGCTGTACTTCGCGACGTCGACAATGTTTACTATTGGAGTGTCGTTGTGTGTGATCGGTTCGACAGTGCCCGAATTTCTCTCTTTCCAACTGCTCAACGGACTGGGCTTTGGCTCGATGCGCAGCATATCGCCGTCGTTGATGCTCTACTTGTTCGGTCCGGAGAACATGTCGGCGTCGCGTGGCTTCATGACGCCATTCGTTGGAGCGAGCGGTCTCTTGGCCCCTCTACTCGCAGGTACGACTCTTTCAGATTTTCGCGGGATCGCAAGCATAATCGTTGCATTGAGTTATGTAACATTTGGCGACGCTCAGCGTTATGTTTCGTAATGGGCCTATAAGAGATTATTTAACTTTCGGATGACTTATGCAACTGCTGTATTACTGACCCATTTTCAACTATCTTTACTCGTTGCAGGATTATTGGCAGAAGCGTACGACATGACGGCTGCGTATTATTTGGCAACTGGCCTTGGACTCGTCAATGTGATCACATGCATTGGCCTTGCACTCAAGAGCCATGGTGCTCGAACCGACACAAAGCAGGAGCCTGTTGCTGCAGAGCCTCTTGAAATTGATGGTTAAATAATTGTTCTCTACTCCTTACCAAATGTGATCTTACCGTTGCGGGAATTGTTTGTGAAAACTTGTGATACATGAAAGTGTTTATGCTAAAAGCTCATAATATAATCATTTACTCTAGCCCATCCATCGTTTCTGCAAATTGCTATAGGTTGTGCCAAAAGTTCTTGCACAGCGGATCGCAAAACATGTTCGCTCATGTAGGAATATGCTCACTTTTAGCTTTAGCTATCGAACTTTGTTATCACCGGTGGATCTCATATCTTCAGTTTATGTTTGATATGCAGTCCTACTTATTGGAGAGGATTCATTGAGATAAAGTCGTTTGCGCATAAAGTTTTGGGGCAACCTAATACACGGAGAACAAGGTAGTGTACATCCACTTAATACTAAACTCACTAAATTTATGCAAGTCCATACACGAAAACGATCAGGAACAATTTGTCATTGGTCATACTGTAGTGAGTTAACGCCGCGCGCAAAATCTTGCATGTTGCGCCTCCATCACTGTCTCCGGTGCAGAGTTTGTTTGCGTCGCCGTCGACCGTTCGTGCCTTGTGACACCGATTCAGCAGAATAGATCGGACAGATAATATTGATCAATTGAAGATCTGATCATAGATTTCTAAGTCCGCCTTCTTGTTCCTTTCTACTTTCGCGTGAACGTGACGTGCATAACGGAGCAATGATGTCGACAGAAGAGAAGCCGCCCGTTACGACCTCCAATCCCTCCATTTTGGATGACGACGACGATGAAGAT
Organism: Plectus sambesii; assembly: GCA_002796945.1. Taxonomy (NCBI): domain Eukaryota; kingdom Metazoa; phylum Nematoda; class Chromadorea; order Plectida; family Plectidae; genus Plectus; species Plectus sambesii. The sequence goes on from NIUQ01004475.1 coordinate 6,705, forward strand.
ATCTTCGGACCGCCAAAGGTTGCAGCCGATCAAATTGGGACTATGGTGTATGTTGGTTGCTTTTCAGACGAAAAAAAGTGATGCGACAGCGGCGAGCGCGACCGCATCCGCTTCGATGCCAATAGCGACAGCGACGAGCGATGCATCGCCGATCAAAAGCAATGACGACCTGTTCGCGGGTAAGAATGACTTGTGGGTAGTAGGGAATTGAAGTTGGAGTTGCAGATGCGCACGATGAGATCGATCTGGATGGAGACGGGCTGCAGGACGAGCCGCCGATCACACCCCAGCTGCGCCTGAACGAGTCGGACGGATCGCCGCTCCACGGTTGGAGAACTACAGCGACTTCTTGAATGGCTGTTATTTCGTTATTTGCAGAGCATCGCCTCACCCCCAGTCCGCCACTGCCCGTCAAGAGCGAATCCACTGTGCCCACTCTCGATCCGTTGATCACCGAGACCCGTCCTTCCATCTCACCTAAGCCTGCGGCACCTTCTTCGCCCGCTTCCATATCCACCACCAGCAGCCCCCACGCCGCCGCGTCTGCGCCCATTGCTTCCGCGCGCGCCAGCTCCAAGAAGCAGGAGGAAGATGTTGGTTGCAATGTTGTTGGGTCGAACTAGGATGCCCTAAAGCGGGTTCTCCCAGATTTTGTAATTGGAGGTCCAACTCTATAATTATTCGTTCGGAATTTTGAGTTATTTTGTCGAGATTTTGAGAATTAGAGGGTCAAAAATAGTGGGTTCCAGGGATCGCCGAATGCATTCCTAAAATGGTCATTTTCGCGAGCTGATGTACTTTTCTGCAGGACACACCCGAATTCCCGGAACACGTGCTCGAGGTCGCCATCTCCGAGTACGAGAAGCGCGGCGATGGAATGAACGCATACATGGTGTACAAGGTGGTCACCAAGGTAATGATGGCCTTATATCGGGCATTATTGTCATTCATACCATTTGTAAATGAAATCGAACACTTTTCTAAAAAATCACCCAGAGGACCATATTTGATTCGAGAAGTCTATTAGTTTGGGAAAATGTCAGATTTGAAGTGGAAATATAGACATGAAATAATATTCATACGTGTTGCAGACCGGTCCGAACGGAATTCCGGGCTACGCGAAGAAGCTCTACGAAGTGTGGCGCCGATTCAGCGATTTTCTGGGACTTCACGAGAAGCTGTCGGGAAAGCATTTGCACAACGGTCTGATAGTGCCTCCGCCCCCGGAGAAGAGCGTGATTGGCATGACGAAGGCGAAGATGGGCAAGGGCACCGAAGAGGACCACGGCACCTCCGAGTTCCTCGAACGTCGACGTTGCTCCCTTGAACGTTTCGTTCGCCGCATCGCTCTCCACCCCGTCCTCATGATGGTATCCTTTTCACCTATCTTTCATCAAATTGTGTCTTCACTTTCATTATGGCATTCTTTATTCTGGGTGCTTAGCGTTTGATGGGTTGGATGATGGAGAGGTTTTCTTTGAAAAATCGCTCCACTTTAAATGGTGTCTTGAGTTAGTACTGCATTATCGTCTCAGAGACCGACTTTTATAGTGGTAACACCGCTTAACCATCATTTTTATCAATATTCCTAATCTATTCTTAACGCGAAACTGGATGTAAACTGTTTTATTTAATAGAAAAAACAATTAAGAGGATTTTTAGGAATAATCCAGTACAGATATGCGTGTTGATGAGCGGTGTATTATGATCTAATGCTCTTCATTTATTATTAGAATAATTAACGAAGATGTCAAGATGATGCTAAACATGCCGAAAGACATGTGTCAATTTGAAAATTTAAACACAGCCTTGCATTCAAAAGCGTTTTAGGACTGCGACTTCCGCGACTTTGTCACATTCGACGCCGAGCTGCCGAAAGCGAGCTCGACCGCCGCGCTCAGCAGCGCCGGAGTTATTCGTATGTTCCGAAGCGTTGGCGACGTCTTCACTAAGATTGCCTATCACATGGACGAAAACGACCGAGTAATTTTTTTAATCATCTATCGCTGCGTTTTGCGTTCATTCGACGCAATCGCTGTGCTTGCAGTGGTTCGAGGAGAAGCAGAACGAGGTCGATGATCTGGACGACTCGCTGAAGAAGCTCCAGGCCAGCGTCGAGTCGCTCGTCATGTTCCGACGAGGTAAGTCCTTTATCTCATTTAAAGCGCAAGATTTTTGTTTACGGATGCAAGCGGTATGGATATTGGAAATTTCGAGAACAAGGATAAAACAAAATTTAGAGGACGAAGAAGTCTCCGCTCTCTTTTAGACTTGATATTGTTCAAGACCACACAGTGTAAATATGATCAAAAGTGAGCATTAATTGATGGCAAAATGGATATTGAGTATGCGGTATTTAAATACGTGAGGCTTCGGACATAGTTCAAAGAACCATAAATGGACCGAATATTTAACCGCTTGCATCTGCAGAGTTGGCGGGCGGCACGGAAAGCTTTTGCAAGTCGATGTCGATGTTGGCGTCGTGCGAGGAGAACACGGCGTTGGCGCGCGCGTTCTCGCAGTTGGCGGAGACCCAAGAGAAGGTGGGACTGCTGCAGCACGACCAGGCCGAAAAGGACTTCTTCATCTTCTCCGAGATGCTGCGCGACTACCTCTGCCTCATCGCTGCCGTCAAAGTGAGACTGAATTTTTTTCGTCGTGGAACACGGTTAGATATACTGAAATGAGAACTCCGTGCAATGCTTTTTGCATGACGCCATAGAATCAGTCATTACTGACAAATTCCCAATATATGATGTGTGTCATTATGAATGCTTCATTTGTTTCCATCGTTTAAAAAATTCAAACAGCGTTAATTTTCTGTATCAAATCGTAGAAGAGAGTCTTTATACGAGCCAATTATGTTTAGGAGGTGTTCTACGAGCGCGTCAAAGCGTGGCAGAACTGGCAGACGGCGCAGCAGAATCTGACGAAGAAGCGAGAGCTGAAGACGCGAATGGAACTAAGTGGGAAGACGGACAAGTTGCCGCAGGCGAAGCAGGAAGTGACCGACGTAAATGACTCTTCGCTCTGATTCATTACTTTTCATCGCGTTGCGTTTGTTTCAGGCTGAGAAGAAGGTCGAAGAGCTCGAGGAGGAGTTCGGCAAGATCAGCAAGCAGATCCGCAAGGAGATGAACCGCTTCAACGCTCAACGCGTCAAGGACTTCAAGGCCACGCTCCTTCAGTATTTGGAATCTTTGGCGCTCTCTCAGCAACAGGTGATTCCCTCTTTCATTTGGCTGTCTGGGGATATCGACAATAGCTGATTTCTTGGACAACTGCGGTCATCCTTAGCCCACGGGATTGTTCTAAGGATTAAAATTATTTACTTAAAAAATATTGCTTAGTGTTAAGTTGGTTACAATATAAATTGACATGCTTCGCATTCAGCTTGTCGTGCACGGCAAAAACTTTTTACGATAAGTTCTTTAGATTTGAATGTTATGACAGCTCCCCTTTAAATAGACTTCTAGTCTTTCTTGAGTCATCGCGCCATTCGTGAAGTGAACTAACACGATAGGAATTGAATCCTAATTGAACATGCTATTTCCGAGACAGAAGCTGAAATTCGAGGACAAAGAGGGGGATCAAATTTCCTCAACCCCCGTTGATTGATGTTTCGTTTTACGCTTTCCCTTTTCAGCTGGTCAAATATTGGGAAGCGTTTGTGCCTGAAGCCCGCGCCATCATCACTTGAAAGCATTACTGGTGTATTTCTCGCTTACAAATATTATCTTAGGTTCAGTATCGATTTATTTGGTTTAATCGTGCACTCAAAGATTTCTGATCGTTTATGTGATAGCACTGTACAAGAACGTCGTTACTTCTATGCTCTCTGCTGTCCAACTATGGTGGTTCCCACGCATATTTCTCATATCTCATCACTCTTTTACTAATCTGATGCGCATGTATAATTGACAGTTACGGTCATCCGCTATCCCACCGATTGTTAACTTCCTTAATTACTATTGGTTTACGTTACGTTGCGTTGATCTTTTACTGTGATTCATCGCCGTTTTGCGCGTTGTGCGAACCTATCAGACAAAGCTACAACCTTCCGACAGCGTGTGCCATGCAAATCAACAATACGCACTCGACTATGCGTTAGGTTTCATAAACATTGCCCTTACGCTCACGATTGAGAGGGGTGTAGAGTGCACGTGTGTTTTTAGGGCGGTCTCTATTTTATCCTACAAAATCGTCGAGTTGGCTTGACAAAAAAGTCTTGTACGCATATCGAACGACCTCAAATTTAACCTGATTGAAATTGAAGCATATACAGATGGCTGAATGACTCTCACGATGCAGTTAAACCCGACAGAGGACATTCAGGCAAGCAAAAGCTAATTGCATTAGCTGAGCACGGGAGCACAAGGCCTGTTTCCCATTTCTTTTTGTACGCGCGTGGATTTTAGTACTGAGCGCAAAACTCGGATCTCGACGAACCGCGCGATGGAATTTGACAGTCAGTAGTTCACAGTGCACCTTCATCTACGAAAAAGACTGAAATTTATTTAGCAAAGTTCTGTTAAACATGAAAGATTCTACAAGCGGCATTCATTTTTCAGAATAAAATGAGATACTTTTCAGCCATCGACGTATATAAATGTGTCTACAATGGAGGGGTTACTTTTTAGATTCACGACAGGAAGGGTGAAATTGGAATAATGTACTCGAGTACACTGAGCAACTGCCAAGTGCCTGTAGGTACATCAACAAATCCATTGCCAACACTCGCATCACTATCGAAGAAAATTTGCTGCCATTGCGAGAAGAACGATTCAAGTCGACGCATGAAGCCGAGGAAGGTGTGTTGCAAGGAGAGCATCTTGTTGACGCTGTGACACGAGGCCAACATGCCGTTGACCACGAGAAGGCCGTTCGACGTCATTGGCGCAAACGCACCGATCTCCTCCACCATCGTCAAGTTCGTTACCAAGATCGGAGAAAAAGCTGCAATGCAATTGCAGCATATAATTTGTAAAGCTATATGAAAGCGGGATTTACAAAGAACCGAGCCGTGATTGGAAGGGTACCTAACTTTAAATGTCACTGTTAAAGGAGAATTCGAATCTAAGAGCAGTCAATAAGTCAAATAATTGCATTTGAGTAGATTGAAGCCGAATTTCGCAATCATGCTCGTCGAAATATACTCTAAATTAACGGAGCTACAAAGTAAGTAAAAGTCGAAAGATGTTGCTAGAGTTAAAAATATGAAATGGAATTTTATCTATTCTTCATCGTTTAATCATTTTATTTCAAGAAGACATTTCAATAGCGCGACAAAAAACTGTGCTCTCTACGACCATCGCTTTCAGCGCATTTTTGCGTCATTATGAGCTCGTTTTGGCGAAAATAAATAATTTGGTTTTTTGGGAGAAATTTAAAATGAAGGTATCGAAAGGTACCAAGTTTGATCTGAAAGTATTCGATTTTCAGTGGAAATTTTATATCCCAGCATTTATAATGTTAAATAGAGAGAATTTTTTACTATTCGCATACGTATCAAAATGTTCATTTTCAGAACGACCAGCTTTTCCTTAAGCAATTTCAGTTAAAATTGTAATTAACATTAATGACGAGCAGCAATTTTCGCAACTACTACAACCAATTTGTACCTTTTCCATCCCTTTGCAGTAGTTGATCGCCCACTTTGACGTCTTGCGCAGCAAGAAATTTTTCTTTGTTTCCTTTGATCACAAAGATGATGTGCTGCTTGGTGAGTTTGATGACCGAGCCATCGGATGTTTCGATGCGCAAAAATTGTGTTTTAGTGTGAGGAAGGCGATGCAGAAAAGATTCGACTGAGACGAACACAGCCTAGAAAAGTCATATCATAGAGAACACATAACACTAGTATTATTGGAAGCATCAATTTTGATAAAAGTAATCAAAGCGCCTTCATTTTTGTACGTCATCAGGTATTTACTGCGCAGTTGGCCTAAATCTAAGCTAAGCAGCGCTATGAATATAAACACTACTGGGTGGAACATGATAGCAGTGGCTCATCTCGTTTTCACGAATTAGGCAATGATACTCTGTCCGCTTAATTACCAGTGGGAACATTTTTTGAGGGTGTACATATCGCGATGCTTATCCTCAAGACAATCCTGACTTGGTAATATTTTTTAGAAATACTGTTACTGTTGTGAACTGATTCAAATTTGAGTGATGGAAGCGATAAAGTAAAGTGGGCCGATGAAAGTCGCATCCACACCCATTCACACCGCAAATTTACATTAGCGTTACTTGCTGTACCTCGTTAGATGTGCGGATAATCACATAGTTTTTAGTCATTAACTGAAAATTTCGAACAATGCAAGACACTTTTTACTTCTCTTCATCAATAGAAGCTTTATATTTTTTAAGGTATTGCATTTTCTTGCCCACCTGTTGTCCAAAAGCAGTCGATAAGATTTCGTCGCCGATTTTTAGCTCGTCCATGCGTTTCGTCTGGCCCGTCTTAGTCACAAGTAGAGAATCGGCACTGAAGCAGGCGGTGAGGCCCGCTCCGACAGGAGCGGCCGCCACTGCTGGTACGAATACCGGCGCCGGTGCGAACACCGCTGGAGCGCCGCCGATAGCGCTCTGAGCGAAAAAGGGCGCTTGCGGCGGACCCTGCGGTGCTGGTGGAACTTCCGGTGACTCAGGTATGATAGAGTCAATATCTTGCTCGATATTCGAATCGACTAAAAATTTCAGTTGATCATATAACTATTCAGAATGCATCGTTAGATATGCACTAAATCGAAGCTCGGATACAGGAGGAAGGAGCTTTAGGATGTGCGTGCATATTCGCCTCTCAACCGGTTGAAACCGTCATTTTATTCAGTGCGAACCTAAACTGTGTTCGCGACAATGTGGGGAGGCGGTGCCCACCACACGGTCTTCAGCGTCGA
>NIUQ01004476.1:0-13847 GCA_002796945.1 Plectus sambesii
CGAGTTCAAGCTTTCGAAACGTTATCAAACTCAAAGCCAGAGCTATAAGCTATTTTTTGATGCCAAAGCGGTTGGAAATGTCCCATTTTTACGACTTTTTAAACGTCAAAGTTGGAAAGCCCCAGAGTCCGGAATTATCCAACTTATCATTGAAACAAAACCCAAACAATCAAATGTTGCAGTAGAAAGAAAACAAAAAACGCACCCGAACGGTCCCATGCCTTTGCTGGCGATGGGAATTGTACGATTTCTTATTCCTTCGGACTGCGCCACAGATCCTACAAACGTACTTTCCGGATAGTTCATCGACGTACGGATCCATTCCTCTGCTATTTCAATGGAATGCATTTAGAAGCATAAATAACCACCGCCTGCACAAAGATTCGCAGAGTACACTAGCGCTATGCCGCGTTCTTGATTACTTCATCACACGCGCGCAACTTTTTAGGAGAGCCGAACATTCGATTTCAGCAAAGAAATCAGTAAAACATATCACTTCCTTAGTAAAAAGATACATTCGCGCGCGGCAATATTTTTTTGATAATAAATTGCAAAAACCAATGTTTTTTTGCTGAAATTATCAAAAAACACAAAATTTTATTCATGTAATTTCTTTAATACGTAGTTCCGGAGTTGTGTAACGTTAATGTGTTATTTGAATGCAAAAATCGTGATCAGGCGCGAATCGCTTTGGGACCATTCGCGAACCTCTCCCGTACCGGTCGCCCCTTAGCCCGACTAAATGCGGATTGAATCGTGCGCTTGCAAATTTCAACAATATGAACTGAGAAAGATCGAATAGAGTCCCTCTCAAGACAGTTTGGGTCTGCGAAAGTTCTATTAGCACATTTAAAGTCTTACTTGCAGTTACACAATATTGTTTCAACTGCGAAAGTCGCGGCCATACGACGACAAACTAATGACCAACCGCTACTTACAGTACATATTGCTTTCGCTTTGAGACGTAATCACGCTCTCAGCGCTGTCGCTAAGAAAAGACTGATTGCAATCACCATTGCCAATCATTCAAGCAAAAATTAATGCAGAAGTGTGCGAAACGATCAGAACTAACGTTCCATGCGACTCTGCTCTTTCAACTCTCAAAATGAAAAAAACGCAAGGAGAAAACGTCAAAACCGCGATTTTCGACGCGAATTTCCCTTCGAATAAGGGGCGAACGAAAAAAACGAATGCTTCCATTCGAATCAGCGACCCCGATAACCTCGCGAGCCGATCATTTTTAGCGCCTGCGAACGTCTGCTTCCATGCGAAAACATAGTGCGTCTTACTCACGCGGGACACTTTTGCCTGATGAGAAGAAGGCTCGCGCAGAGCGCGAGAAAAAGGTGTTTTTCAGTTAGGTTTTTTGGTTACTGTAGTCGTCCTCCTAAACCAATTCAAACGGAATTCCGGGCTAAGAATCTTTAGACCATGGCTTATCGATTGAGCTCATGCGCAGGGAAATCCGCTAATTTTGAACAAAATGGCAGCAAAGACTTTTTGAGCCACCCTGTATGACAAGTATTGCGCGTTACAATATTATTTGTACCTGAATTTCAATGTCATTCATTATCAACTGGTGTACTCCCAACATCACTTGACCGATTGAAATAATGTAAAGTGCATCTGAAAGTCCATATTTTCTACCAAATATCCAAATATCAGATTTTCATCCAAATTTCCCTGATTTGCAAGCTATGCAGTAATACAAAAATTATGTGCTGTCACACTTAATTGTGCTGCTCTATACGATGCTTAAGAGAGACTTTTTCTAAGCATCGAGCTATTTGTTCAGAGCCTTGGCACAATGGGCAAAAAGTTCTCAGATTTTGATGAAATTTGTTTTCCAGTGGTAGTTTAGGTCGGGATTTCCGAAAAACGCATCAAAACTTTTCGAAAATATTTTCATGTCGAGAAATGGCGGGAAATTTAAACTCAACTTGATCAGCTAACTACAGTAACAAAATCAAATTCCTTGTTTTTGTATACCATTCGATAGGAAATGTTGCGAGGAATCTGAAACTGACCGAAATTCACAAATTGGTGCAAAACTAAGAAAGTTATGCAAGAAAGAACAGGTCGCATTATTTCGCTTTAGAGTTTTTCGACTTTTTCGGCAAAAACTTGTTCACAATTCCTAAGTGAAAGTTACCCTAGGATTACTCCCCTAACTCTGAGCTATCCAACGATGCCATAAAAATTAAAATTCGTATGTTGGAACACTGTTCTATTTCAGCTCAAAGCTGACTCTTGCCGTAGTTACGGTAAGTCGTCTGTGCGGTAGTTTTCAATTGTCCACCAGCGTGTGTTGAATCGAACTAACGACAATTGAGTTACTTTCTCTATGTTAACACACCACTAGATAGCTTGTAACACATTCTATCAAAGTAGGGTAACTCTACGCGAGCAAAATTGAAAGGATTTCAACCAGAAATGGGGAATAAACTCGGATCGAACGTGCCCACACTTCGGAATAGAAATGAGAATCCTTCAGCACAGACGACTTACCGTAATTGCGAATAGTGTAAACTTTGAGCTGAAATAGAACATCGTTCCAACATGCGAATTTTAATATTTATAACACCGTCGGATAGCCCAGATTTAGGAGAACAATCATGAATCAACTGGACGAAGATTTCCAACCAAGATTTTGCCGAAAAATTCGAAAAATTAAACGGTAAAAAACTCAGAAAAGTGAGAAAATGCGGCATTTTTCTTTCCCCAATAACTTTCTCAATCTTGCACTAATTTCAAAACTGCGCACATCACTGGACTTCTCTCATCATTTCCAGTCGAATGGTATATAAAAATATTGATTTTGGTGCCATCTCCATGAAGCTCTGAAAACCCGTTTTTACCGTAATTTCGGCATAGGTCAACTTTGAGCTGAAATAGAACATCGTTCCAACATGCGAATTTTAGTTTTCATGACACCGTTGGATAGCCCAGAGTCAGGGGAGTAATCCTAGGGTAACTTTCACTTAGGAATTGTGAACAAGTTTTTGCCGAAAAAGTCGAAAAACTCAAAAGCGAAAAAATGCGACCTGTTCTTTCCAGCATAACTTTATTCATTTTGCACCAATTTTAAAATTTCGATCATTTTCAGGTTCCTCGCAACATTTACTATCGAATGGTATACAAAAATAAGGAATTTGATTTTGTTACTATAGTTAGCTGATCAAGTTTAAATTTCCCGCCATATCTCGACACGAAAATATTTTCGAAAAATTTTGATGCATTTTTCGGAAATCCCGACCTAAATTACCCCTGGAAAACAAATTTCATCAAAATCTGAGAACTTTTTGCTCATTGTGCCAAAGGAAGCTCGATGCTTAGAAAAAGTCTCTCTTAAGGCAATGACAAAAGTTCAAATTTACACATCCGTCGATGATGTGTGTAGATATTATAGATGCGTCGGTCCACTGGACCGTGTACCGAATTACTCGGTGCACCGAGCACTTTTGGCACTCGGTGCACCGGACCGGACCGGTACCGACCTGTTTTTCCGTGGACCGAGCTTTGGACCGGACCGAGTAGCTTGGACCGAGCATAACTCGGTCCGGTCCAGAGTTGCGCTACATGGGAAAAATTGCAAAAAAAGGTCGACGGACCGGACCGTGGACCGTCGGTATTGGACCGTGGACCGACGGTATTTAGTGCTGGACCGCGGTATTTGATGCTGTACCGCGGTATTTGGTGCTGGACCGGACCGGGACCGGGACCGACCTCACTGAGCTTTGGACCGGACCGGGACCGGACCGACCCCCCTTAGCCTTGGACCGAGCCCGGACCGGGACCGACCCAACAGAACCTTGGACCGGACCGGGACCGGGACCGACCTCAAAAATCCTGGACCGACGCATCTATAGTAGATATACGCAACTACAATTCAATTATCATCTTTATGTGTGATTAAGTTGTAGGAAAATTTAGTTTATGTGTAGGTTTTGAAAATGAAAAGAGAAGGAATCTTGAATCTGTGGAGTTGTGCATGTCTTAATATAACTACCATTCACTGCTGTACCTTCTTTCGTATGTTAATCGTGGTCGCTTATATACATTAGCAAGTGCGCGCTGCTTTACCACTTTTTTACTCAATTTCAACATGTGTCGAGCTGTATGCGCATACAGGCACCACTTCATGATTGCTAGCGCGTTTCTTATCAGTGCAGCGTTGCTTGTGCCGCAGCAGTCAAAGAACGGCGACTGCAACTCGTAAGATTTCACCGTTTGCCGGTGATACATATTAAAACATAAAATTTATTAGTTAGTAATGCTTTTAATTTCAGCTGGTAGCTATACCCTGTAACTATTCCACCTCGCTGAACAATGGATAAATCAAAACAGAATGCAATTGAGCATCATAATGCAGCTCTGCTGAATATCATGGATCCCATAGAGGTTATGGGCAACTTACGTGCCGGTTTTTTTTCGCCGGCAGAGAAAGAATCTGTCATGGCACTACACTCTTCATATAGTTATTGTTCCTGATTTCATGTAGAGCATTTTAGGAATCATACACCAGACGTCGAGATAGAAACCGCGAATTGATCTCCATTCTCTTTAGGAAGAGGGAAGAGCTCAAACCATTTGAATGTTTCATTGAGGCCTTGAAGAATACTGACGAAAACCATGGAGGTGTAGCCGAAGACATTCTCAAAACACATGTATGTCTTGTGGTCCGTTCAAAGCGGTCATAAACATTCTTGGCCGTGTCGAACTGAGTCAAAAACCTTGTCTTCAAAAAATGGGGGTTGTGCATTCCAAATAAATATTAGGAGAATTATAAAGTAATGATGCGCTTGGCACAGTTTCCTACCTGTGACCACAATCTCTGACTTCTTTGTTTGGTACTGGAAGATGTTATGTTCTGGAATGTGTGGTTTCTGTTTTTTAAACAAAAAATATAGTATAAATTAACATTGACATTTACTTTAGTTCAAAATAGGTTACTGGGCTACGTTACTTTCGTATGAAGATGGTTCAAGCACGATGAAAACCCTGCGTAATGTGATCTCTTTACAGTAATGCTATGCTTGCGTGACCTTCTGGTCAGTTGCAATGAATTTGAAGAGTTTTCAGTTTCTTCAGAAACCTGACGGTGGTGCTGTTGAATTTGAGAAAGGCTCAGCAAATTTATATTCTCATACTGGAAGAACTGAATACAGTTTACAAATGTGAGAACAATTGTTTTTCGCTTGGTTTTCTTTCTTGAAATTCCCATATGAAATAAACAACAAAGAACGCAAAGAAGGGCTCGCATCATAAAAAAGGAAATGCTGATGTAAAATAATATAGCGATAGCTGAAATGTTGGTCTGACCATGCAAAAGCCTCTTTAGTAATATAGAGGGTATCCCACCTATAACTTTAAACGTTTATATCGCTTCAATTCCCCCATTTTTTTATCGGATCGAGCTCAACTTTGGTCCACATATGTCTCAGTCACTAACTTAAAAGCTGTTCAAATTTCATGTTGAATGGTAATGAATGTTTGGTTTTTAAGAACGGGTTTTTTTAAGCATCAAGTTTTTTGTTCAGGGCCGTGGCTGTCGCCACGTTTTGGGACAGAGTCGTATTATCAGTTAACGGTGGTTCAGTGGGTTTGTTCCCTTTCGTCTTGTGTAGGAAAGAAAGGTGCCACAGTCCTTCTTTTATTCAACGACACAAGACTGTAGTCACATAGGCTAGTAGCCACAAGGGAGAGACACACGATACTGATTTGAACTATCGTTGTTGTCCATATACCAGATATCGTCGACTAGGCAGTCACCTTTCAACTAGCCAAAGCCGCGGTTCTTTTTGTGTCTGAGGTGTGCCTTCACCTCACTGACCCTTTAACTTATCGAGGCGCACTCGTCCTACGTTGGTGTAATACAAAGAGGCGCTAACCAGCTCAGCGCGCAAGAGGCTCCAATCAATCAGACCGCCCAAGATACGAATGAGAAGTAATTAGCTTAGCATGTGGGCCATATAGCAGCGCGTCACCGTTAAGTCGTCCGACCCTGAGCCTCAGGTTCTTGGCAATTCATCAACAGGCCGCGCGCAAATACCACCAATTTGTCCGTCCACTCAAAGTATGGGTAGTCAGTGAGAAGCGGGGGGCGCAGGTAAGCAATCTCATTACTACAAAGGGGGTGCCGACACAGAGGTATAAGCAAGCAGATGTAGCACATAGTGAACGGCCAAGTAGTCGGCCTCGTTCTCAAAGCACGCAAGCGATGATAGTAAGGCGGAAGCAGCAGAAATAGCCCCTAGGTGGAAAGGTGGTTACTCCCCACATACAGCTAGCAGGTCACGCATAACCCATTAACATTCTAAATGCTAGTGCACTAAGAAATCAATTGAATTAAATATCGCGAATCTTACAAACTTCGCGACATGCTTCAAATGTTTCGATCGTGATGGTATTTTTAAAAGATAATTGACTCTCTGTGGGGCCAGTTTCATAAAGCTGCTGAGCTGTTGAGAAATAGAAATGGCAGAATGCGAAGTCCTTTCAAGTATTGGATTTTCTGTTTGCGACCCTAGTCTTTCTCGAAGAAGCAAGAGTTGCAGTAATCTAATGTGCCACATAAGTTGTGTGGAGAAGCCAACGGTTTCTTTACGAAAATCACTGACTTGTTTCTGTGTAATTTCCTAAACTGTTTGCTTGAAAAGAAATGAAATATCAACGGCTAACATTGATCAAACTTGCTCAAAGTGCTCATATCAGTAAGTCGTAATTAAAGGGTAACTGAATACTACTGACAGCAGTTCTTTTTATTCATCTCAGTTGAGCTTTCAGCTATTCTTCGTAGATTGCAAAAGCGGTAAAAGTAATAAGCCCAAAACAGTAATTATTGAAAACAAATGCAATTCATTGTGATGTGAGCGAGACTGCAGTGAGAACGTCACTTTACTGAATCTCGATTTATCGCCTTCATCTTACATCTCTTCACGCCCGCTGCGTACAAAAGTCCAATTCGCTAGTATTACAAAGGTCGTAAGACGGCGCTTGCCGATATAGGACTCACTTTGTTTCACGTCGCGGCCTACTGCGCTGACTGCAATTTCCGATGTCTTCGCCTTGCACGGGATAATGTCACAGATGTTTACGAGACCACATTTTCTAAATATCTGATTTAGAAGTCAGGCAAAAGATATTACTTCGGAATCAGTCGGGAGATTGGTCACTTGTCCTTGCTGTAGGAAGCGACAACATACCGGATTTTCTCGAAAATAAGCCCTCCCGAAAATAAGCCCCCCCCCGGGCTTATTTTCGAAAGTCTTCTCGAAAATACCCCCCGGGCTTATTTTCCGGTCAAAAATTATTTCGTACGCGTCAAAAAACATACCACTTTTGCTGCTTTTTCTCGTAAATAAGCCCGGGGCTTATTTTCGAGAAACTCCGGTACTTTTGGCAGTTGCTAGGTACTAAATAACTTTAACTGAGCGAGAATGAGCAATTTAGAATGAATTCATTTATCGTTTATCTGAATCATTTAGTAAAACATTTTAATATCCATAGAGAACTAAATACGGCATTGTTTCAGATTGTCGCTGAGCTGCTTCAAAGAACTGCAATCCTGCAATCAAGATGGCGACCGGTTATTGCTCCACTGTCGTCGTATTCATTAACATCGATCTGATGTTGGAGGCAGACGCCTGCATGAAGACCATCCCTGTCACCGATATCCTTCAAGTTAATATTAAATTTCTATAGGCCTAATATGAATTGCTGGGATAAGATCTTCTCATTTTTTTAATGGCACTATTATACGAGGGACTAATCTGACTTTTGCTACCGGTTCACTCACTATAGATCTACAGGCAGCTTAATTTTCTGAATGAAGTATAAATAAAAGTTCCTTTCGATTATTTACTGTGCGAAAGAGGTTTGCATTTCAGACTTGCCTGGTCAAAAGTACGCCTTTTGGTACATTTTCGCCTGCTGCCGGCACCAGAATTCCTGATGGTGGCACAGCTACGTTGACTTGCAACCCGTTCACACGATTAAACGGTGCAGTAACCACGGCCACATGCACGGCAGGAGTGCTCTCGGCAACATCAGGTTGCACCCCGGTAAGACCTTTCGAAAAATTGAAAGGGGTCAATTTGACAACGCTGTTAAAATCGCAAATATAACGAATATTACTGCATGATGTGAGTGGTCCTGATGCGAGGAGACTTCTACACCTCCACCGTCATAACTGTCGAACTCGCGCGCTTCACGCAATCGCAGTTGCAGCTATTGTAACCGCAACATTTGACTTTTAGTGCCCTGACGACACAACGTGGGTGTTCGATGGGACAACGAACCGGTGCTTCAAGGCTTTCGCAGGAGTAGCAGCAGCCCCGGGCGCGTGTAACAGAGAGCTGACTTGCCCCGCCGCTGGAGCAGCGTTGGGTACTACATCTCGTGTTGCATTCACGTTCAACATTCAGGCACTACTGGGTACGTTTCTTTAAACTTTACGGAGTTGAGCATAATTCAGATATTGAATTTCGCAAGTCTATTCGAACTTAACGCGAGCCAAACTGTAAATTTGAGACTCTGATATGAAAGCGTATAGCAAACTATAGTAGAATTCAACTTCGAAGACAGAATGTCTTTAAACATGGCAAAAAGTAATGGAGAAGAGTGTATTTTAAAGAGACCCAGATCTCGAAAATGATGGGTAAAATGCTTTTGTATCATTTACCACAGAATTTAAGGACGTCATTCTCTTCAGTCTTGTCCAAGTTTTAATTTTTATGTCTTGTACTTGTAATTCATCTTCAAAATGTGTCTTCGGTTTAATTTTTTGAGAAAGCCCAGAAAAATACCTTCGCGAATTTTTAAGCGTACTAAAGATATTCTTTCAATGAAGTTTGCTCAAAATATCACTTCAGCAGTCCTGAACTGACAATAACATGGAAATTAATTAATTTTTGAATATCCCTGTGTCAAGTCTTTACATGCGATTGAATAAAACAATGTTTCAGATGCTGCCCTGATCGGTTTCAACGCGGGTGTCGGAACTGGAGTATACTTCATTGGAATCGGCGACTATGTTACCTGTTACAGCGCCAGCTAGTGATAAATGGTTGCCGAGTTAGATAGTGATTGATGATCAGTTAGAGTCATCCATCTGGAACCGTTTTTGTGCTAACGCCGAGCTCCTCGTTGCTGATGTTAGGTTTAACCGGCGCTTCTCTAGACCGTGCCTCAAGCCACACGGTCGGCTACCTTCCCTCTTCCCGAAATAAACATCCGATATATTGTGTGCAAGCAACACAACAATTGGCGACGACGTCTACCTTCAATTGGTCATCCCTTGCCCAATTGACTGATACCTGTGCTTTCTCTTTTTTGTGCGATTACGCTCCCCTAGTTGTTCAACCTGTGTCCAACGTCTCGCGATGTTTTCGTCATCGTCGACTGAAGCCCTGCGGGTCCAACCGCGTGTGTTCGAGGGTGATTCGAAGCAGTTTGGGATGTGGCTAGCGCACTTCGAGTGTGCATTGAAGCTTAACAAGGTCGACGAAGCGGACAAAACCGCCATGCTCTTTTGCTCCCTGTCGGCGACAGTGCAGCGAATGCTCCTCGCACGATGCAGCCCTCGGGATTTCACGGACTTCAAGTATGAAGAACTGCTGGAACTCCTGAGGAGGCATTACACGAGGACGGCTCTTGCGTTGGCGGACTATCATCGACTGTTCTCTTCGCAGCAATCGGCGGGTATGTCTCCCAGCGATTACGCCGTCCAACTACGTGCTTTCGCGACTGCCTGCGAGTGGCCGCTTGACCTTGACCGTGCACTCACCCTGATCTTCACTATGGGGCTGACTGACGGCAAGCTTCGAGCTCAATTGCTGCAGAAGGACTACAAGTCGTTGGACCTCGCACTTGAACATACTCTGCTTGCTGAGACTACTCAACAGGAGTCGACTCGCGGTGGCAACCGTCCAGCACATTCATCGGAATTGGCCGCCCTCAATCAGGTACAGCGCCCAGGCTTCCGACAGCCGCAGGGGTCGACATGTACTCGATGTGGAGGCAATGACCATCGTGCTGACAACTGCCGTTTCAAGACTGCAACTTGCCGCCAGTGTGCTAAAGTGGGCCATATTGCACGCGTGTGCCGGAGCGCAACGCAGAATTTGTCGCCGGGCAGTCCTTCGAAGACGAACGGCTCGAAAAAGAGGACGGGAAAGAGGGAGAAAAGCAACCAAGTGACGGTCGCTATGGATCATGTGCAGGTATCAACACTTGACACCAGCAAAGACACTTCAAACGTGTTGCTGGCCGATCCTAAGCGAATGAAAGTGGCGCTTTCTGTCAATGGGCACCCTGTGCTACTTGAATATGACACTGGCGCTGCCGTCACTGTGATTAATGAGAAGACATGGGCTGATTTGGGAAAGCCCAACCTCAAGCGAAGCTACATTTGCTGTCACGATTTCAATGGGAATGAAATCGCGCTTAAGGGACAAGTCGCCGTTGAGGTACGCTATAACGACACGGTCGTAAAATTGCCGCTACTCGTCGCGACAAAGGGGGATGACATTATGGGTCGATCGTGGATTCGCGCACTTCAGCTGTGCCACTGCTCGCTGAACCACTCCTCATCGACGACCAGCTATGTGTTCTCCGTCTCGCCGTCACCTCACCCTAAGGGGGTGGAGCGTGAACAGTTAATAAACGGGCTGCTCAATGACTTCCCGCTGATCTTCGAACCTGGCCTAGGTCACTGTACAAAAGTGAAGGCTCATCTGGAACTGAAGAAAGATGCGCGACCAAAGTTCATTCGAGCACGACCGCTGCCGTTTGCTGTATATGAGGCAGTGAACAACGAGATCGACCGATGGGAGAAGATGGGCATTATTCAACCAGTAAACCACTCCGAGTGGGCCGCACCAATTGTGGTCGCACCAAAACCAGGTGGTCAAATTCGACTATGCGCCGATTTTAGTACTGGGTTGAACCAAGCCATCGATATTCACCAGTATCCCTTGCCACGGCCAGAGGAGCTGTATCAGAAGCTCAACGGCGGAGTCATCTTCAGCAAGATCGACTTCAGCGAGGCATACCTGCAGGTCGAGTTGGATGACGATAGCAAGCGTCTAGTCGTCATCAACACGCACAAAGGTCTGTACCGATTCAATCGGCTACCATTTGGCGTCTCTTCGGCACCAGCAATTTTTCAACAAATCATGGAGAAAATGCTGACGGGGATACCAGGCGTTGGGGCGTACCTGGACGATCTGATTATCTGTGGCAGCAGCCTGAGAGAGCATATTCAGCGCCTGAGACAAGTCTTACAGCGCATCTCCGAGTTTGGATTTCGATTGAAAAAGGAAAAATGTTGCTGGGCAGAATCGTCAATTGAATACCTCGGATTTATCTACGATGCCGAGGGGGTGCACTCAAATCCGAAAAAGACCAAGGCTATCAGCGAGATGCCGCCACCCAAGAACGTGAGCCAACTACGGTCATTTCTGGGTATGGTCAACCATTACGCGAAATTCGTACCAAGTTTATCGCGCCGTCTCTCGCCGCTCCACGAGCTGCTCAAGAAGGGAGAGAACGATAAACCTGTCAAATTTGAGTGGGCACCAGCGTGTCAGAGAGCCTTTGCAGAGGTCAAAAAGGACCTTGTATCACCGCTCATGCTGACACACTACAATCCGCAGTTGCCGATTATNTTTGAGTGGGCACCAGCGTGTCAGAGAGCCTTTGCAGAGGTCAAAAAGGACCTTGTATCACCGCTCATGCTGACACACTACAATCCGCAGTTGCCGATCATCCTGGCTGCTGATGCAAGCATGGCTGGAATCGGAGCTGTCATTTCTCACCGAACGGCGAATGGAGAATTGCCGATAGCGCACGCTTCAAAGACGCTCACAGAGACGGAGTCGCGGTACCCGCAAATTGAGAAGGAAGCGCTGGCGTTAATATTTGGTGTGAAGAAATTTCATCAGTATTTGTGGGGTCGTCATTTTACACTACAAACCGATCATCAGCCGTTGGTGAAGATTTTTGGATCGAAAAAGGGTCTTCCAACGACAGCTGCCAATCGTCTCCAGAACTACGCCATCACCCTAATGGCGTACTCATTTGACATTGAATATGTCAATACGACGAAATTTGGGCAGGCAGATGGGTTGTCGCGACTACCAGCCGGCACTGATGCCGACTTCAACGAATCGCGCAAGCTGGACAATTCGCTGCTCCAGTTGTTCACTGAATCGCTCACCGATTCGCCAGTGCGCGCCAGTGACATTACGAAGATGACCGCATCTGATACTACACTGCAGAAGGTGATGAAGCTGCACCGTGAGGGTTGGCCGAACAAGCTATCGTCCGGATATGATCGCGCCAATCTCATGCCCTACTTCCGCATTCGTCACCAGCTCTCTATTGTGAATAATAGCCTGCTGTGGGGGCTACGCTCAATTATCCCTGAGTCACTGCGACCCCAAGTACTACAGAGGCTGCACAAAACGCATCCCGGTCAAGTGGCGATGAAAAGAATCGCGAGAAAACACTTCTGGTGGCCGTATCTCGACACAGATATTGCGAATATCGTTGCGAAGTGCGAGAGCTGCAGTAAAGTGCAACACGACACAGCCAAGGTGCCATTACAACCGTGGCCCGCCGCCGAGCGCCCCTGGCAGAGGGTGCACATCGACTTTGCGGGACCGTTTATGGAGCGTATGTGGCTTATCGTCGTGGATGCTCATTCGAAATGGCCGGAGGTCATTCAAATGAAAGTAGGCAAGACTACCACTGAACACGTAACGGTCGAACTACTCGACTTATTCAGTCGGTTTGGGATTGTTGAAGAATTGGTCAGTGACAATGGCCGTCAATTCGTATCAGACGAATTTGAGCGCTTTTGCACCGATTTGGGTGTTAAGCATACGCTCACTCCACCATACCATCCTCAGTCTAATGGACAAGCGGAACGTTTCGTCCAAACGTTCAAGGATGCGATGAAGAAGGGGCAGGACGACGACGGCGGCGGCACTGTAGCGAAACGTGTGCGCCTCCTTCGATTCCTTCAACGTTATCGGCAAACGCCGCATCCATCTACAGGACATGCGCCGGCCGAATTGTTTCTCAAGCGCTCGCCGCGGTCACAATGGGACATGCTATACCCAACCGCGCTGGCTAACCTCAAGAAAAAGCGCTTGGATATGAAGACTTATTTTGATAAGAAAACCAAAGGAAAAGAGTTATCTATCGGTTCACAAGTCTTCATTCGCGCCTACCACGGCAAGGACAAATGGGTCAAAGGTGTGATCGTAGAGCGCCAGGGCGCTGTCAAGTGGCTCGTCAAAGTGGATGACTATAACAAGCCCTGGGCACGTCACAGTAATCAGATACGTCGCGTGCCGACCGAAAATGACGTATCGGCCGCCATAGAGTTGGAAGTATTGGGCGCGTCTCCAGGAATTGACAATGACGTCAATAGGCATGTGGAGGATCGCGAGAACGACGATACTTTCATATCGTCGAACAACGATGAAACCGACGCTTCGTCCTACGTGGCTGACGACGGACCTTCACGTGAGCATTCGATGCCACCAGCGCCACCCGTCGAACCATCAGTCAGTGATCCACCACAAGAACCGCAGCAACCGCTTCGCCGTTCGACGCGCGAACGCCGGCCGCCTCAGTTCTACAAGCCGTGAAGCTCTTCGCGGTCTCCTGAGGTCAACCGCTGGTCGGAGGGGAACTGTTACAGCGCCAGCTAGTGATAAATGGTTGCCGAGTTAGACAGTGATTGATGACCAGTTAGAGTCATCCATCTGGAACCGTTTTTGTGCTAACGCCGAGCTCCTCGTTGCTGATGTTAGGTTTAACCGGCGCTTCTCTAG
>NIUQ01004477.1:0-13598 GCA_002796945.1 Plectus sambesii
AGAGAATAATGCAGTGGTCGTATTGAAATGAAAAGGAAACATCAGCGATAACATAAAGTCAAATGAAGTGAGACAAAGGGAAGCTAGCATCGATATTATTTGTTAATTTAAGTTGCGGATATAGAATAGCTTTGACGCGCTAAATCGAGCGCGGGCTACATTAGAGCGTGACCTTGACCTTTCGAATACGTGTGCGCTCCAGTCTGACCTCGGCTATAGAGTGCATTCATTCAATCATTCAGTCATTCGCATTCGTTATCCCTCCTGCTCTTTCATGTCCTCTTTAGCATTTTTTCCGCATTCCCTTCTGATCCATTATCCCACACTGAAAGAGCGCTTCAATTGGCTCATTTCATGTTTAATTACGGTATCAATCATTCCACTTCTGAGATCGCTCTATTTCCATTCATTTTACGTAATTAATACCGTCTCGATATTTTCGACGTCGATATTTTGGACCGTCGATATTTTGGGCCTCGATATTTTGGTCTCTCGATATTTTCGACGTCGATATTTTGGGCCTCGATATTTTGGGCAAAAGCCTCTTGAAGCACTTTTTAGGCTGAACAGCGAATTTTGAATGTCTGGCAAATGTGCCATTTCCGTTCGCTTATCCCCGTTTCTGTGCCGTGAACTACGCGCCTATGGTGGCTGCCTATATCTCCGCGTCGGCACTGCCTTTGCAGCGAAGAGATTGCTTCCTCTCCGACTATTAACGATCGCCCATACTCTGAGTGAACGGACAAACTGACAGTACTCGCGCGCGGCCCTTAGATTAGTGACCAGAAGCGTGGGGTCGGACGAGGTAAAAACGGCGCGCTACTGGGGGGAGAGGATCGGTATATCGATAGTACTCAAAGGGTATCGGGAGTACTGTGGAACGCTTAGGTCGGAGTAGAAAGAGAAAGCCAGCCGCTATATCGGTTTATGTGCTATGGACATGTTATCGAATGAAGAAAAATATTACTGTTGCGACGGTCCGCATCACGCACATCGAAAGAAAAATCCACTGAATCACAAAAAACGAAATCATTGTTTCTGTCGCAAATCTAGCCCGACACAAGGGGCGGCGTACACAAAATAACTAGCCGAACTGTATTTGATTCGACGTTTTATATAAAGGAAGTTTTTTCGTCCTTAACTGGCATGTTCGTATCTTTAACTAGTATCTTGTATCTTTACCTAGAATCTTTATATTTTTATCTTGTATTTTTGTCATCGGTGAGTAGAAAACCACTCACTGATGATGTGTCGGTGAGTAGTCTCCGACTCATCGATGACACATGTAACAGAGATCTTGTCTTACCTTGCCATGACAAACGACAAAAATAACTCATAAATAATTTGTCGCTTCAAAAGTTATTGCAAAACATTGCTAGCACTCACTATATCCAGGATATTTCAATAGGATAACTCTGAGGGTATCTTCGCGGTGGAACCCAACATCTGACCTCCATTGATGGGATGTGGCAAATCGATATTTTTCTTTTTTTTGCATGCTTTTCTTGTTTTCCATGACACATGTGGGCATATAGCGCTTAATGATTGCATTTTCGTCAATGTTATCCCAGTTTTACTGAAAACGATAAGCAAAGGAATCAAATCTTTGGTGCTGAGGTGCAGTTATTATGACCAAATTTTTCAGTAAAACTCGGATAATATCGACGAAAGTGTAATCATTAAGCGCCATATGCCCACAAATGTCATGCAAAACAAGAAAAGCATGCTAAAAACTCAGAAATATTGCACAAAAACAAAAAATATCGATATGCCACTGCCCTTCAATGGAGATCACATGTTGAGTCCAACAGCGAAGTTACTCTGAGAGTATCTCGGGACTTCAACATATCAATAGATGCGTCTTTGACTGGAGATCATTTTTCAACGGCTTCCGACCGCTGTGAGCACATTCTGTGCTTCAGGAAACAAAAAAAATGAAATTTCGGGCATGGGCATATGCTAAATTTTGGTCTGTAGCAGACACGCCTTGAGGGCGGGGCTCCCGGTCACCCCCTTACTATTAAGGTTCACCCTAGGACTATCCTTCATGGTATGCAACTTGGTGTGCCTCGTGGTCTTTTTAAAAAATGACCTCACTATCCTTTTTGTGAAACACTGTGTATATTTGCCATTTAATGGGTGAGCGCTAAATCCGCATATCAAAATATATTGATCACCGTCATCCTTGAATTCATACACAGCGATCAGTCAAATGGAGTATGTTGTTTTTGGCCGTTTCCAACTTCTCCTCTGGCGTCACGCTGCGGCAGAGCCACAAATCATAGATAAACGTCATAGTGTAAAATCGTGTGCCCATCACAGCCCCAAACCGTATTTCCCTCACTCAAGCTTGATGTTATCTGAACATCGCTATAGCATTCATGGAACTCGGTCATCAGCTCCTGTTCGCCGACATAAGATATCGAAAAATATTGTGTCCAATGATGATGAAAAAGTTTTCATTTGAATTACAGTATCAGGAGTATACATGAGCGCACAAACAGGAGGAAACAAAGGAGCAGTCCTGCAAACTGAGTGTGTTAATGCGATAGTATTGTTTCAATGCAATCGTTGTGGTCTTGATCAAGCGACAAACTTAAAGAACCAAGCAAACAGGCGATCACTGCATCGTCAACACGATTATGAGCAACAATTCAACCATCGAAAACTGCAAAATTTTAAAAACTTCCTTTAGGTGCACTATACAGAACAGGCACTCGTTATAACCGTTACATTCGCGTATGCAAGCAATTCAGCTACAAAGAGAGAACAAATATTGTATATAAATGATGATAAACAAGCAATGGTGAGCACAGAAAACCTGGATTAATTTACGGTATCCACCGACCCAGGTGTTAAACATTTTACTTGTTATACTACGCACTGTAAAATCAGTCGGGTAAATGCAGGCCCAAAAGTTGGGACCTGTTTCATCAAACAATAATTACGAAATTGCGAAATGGAAGGCCCGATGACTAAACAATCAGCGCGCTTCCAATTTTGCAGTAGCAACAGTTTATGGATGTACGAGGGATGTTTCCAAAATATTTTCCAAGCATGCAGATCTTTTGACTGCGATGACCAAATTCAATGAAATTTTTTACTCATATACCCTGATATGAAACGTACATTTAGGCACAGTTTCATTCTTAATCGCAGCATTACACGCGCTGCACACTTTATAACGGTATGCCGGTACGAAATTTTCCCTTTTTCTCTCAAACTCTCTGAATGCATTCACTTGCTTTCCCTAGGGATTTCTCAATAATGAGCTGACAGATTCTAGTAAAACTTTACACACTTATAGAAGAAAGACTTGGCTACAAAATGAGCACTTGATCATGAAATTTAAACTATCCTTTGCTGAGATATTTAATTACAGAGCGAAGTTGTCTACATGAATGATATCTTCCGCTTTCTGATTAATTATCTCATCATATGATTATCAGTTCATGCAGAGCTGCCGTTCATCTTGTAGTCCAGCCTTTCTTCCATAGGTGTCTTGAGATTTATTGGAATCTGTTGGCTAGTTAGAGAGAAATCTTGACTGAAGGCAAATTAATGCATTCTGACAGTGTGTCAGTCAATTAATGCACTTTCAAAATCTCATCTTTTTAAGTATCATAAGATGATTAAAAAAATGAACCGATTTTAAAGATTAAAAAAGGAAAACCAAGTTTGAGATTGCTCTATCAGACGTACGGATTCGCATTGAATTTTGTTGCGTATTATTAGAGTTATTTGTCATCAAATTTGTTCACTTACCCTTAAAAAATCATTAAACCAAAGCAAAGTTGTAAACGGGCACCGCGCGTGTAATGCTTCCACTAACGACGAAGCTGTGCTCAAATATAAATCTCATATCAGGGCATATGAGTATAAAATTTCATTGAATTTGGTCATCGCAGACAAAAAATTTGCATGTTTGAACGATACTTTGTAAACACCCTTCGTAGATTTATAGGGTAAGGAAGGGTGGGAACTGCAGGATCAATGATACAGTCGAAACCGGATAAGTGCAATAGAATTGATGCTTTTTCCTATGCCTCAAATTTTTTTGCTTTTATTTTGTACATAATCTAAAACCGGATAAGTGCAACCATTTTTTGTGCCCGGTCGAGTTGCACTTATCCGGTTCCGACTGTATTATGAAAAGGAATGCTGAAATTGATAGTATTGTTCCGAAAACAGATGAAGTTTTGAACACTAAGAAATCCTCTGGTCCCATAGCTTTAGCCTCAGACGTATGCCCGCAATTACGTACGTATGTATCTGAGCCCGCAGTTACCCGCTCACCATGTCTGTTTATCAGTCAGGGCTCAGAGCACTAGGGCGCGGGACAGCAGATGTTGATAAGAAATTATTCGCTTCAGCGCAGTCGACTCTGCCTTCTACTGACTCCTCGTTCTCGCTAAGCTCTACTCTCGTCCTATTAAGAGCACCACCACGCAACGCCGCCTTCTTCTGGTTTCCGCCGTGTCCAATGTGATCATCTAACCTTTGTATCTGAAAGAAATTTTAATTAAAATAGTTCAAGAGAGAAATTTTACGGTTACTATAAATGACATTCAACCGCAGAGAAATTAATAAATGAATATGATGTTTACAGTAATCCTTAATGCTTATCGCAGTGCAATCCGCTAGAGACATCTCTATAATTACGAAATTTAATTTATTTAATTGATAATAATCAAAAACAGTATGAATAATTTGCACACGCGTGCTCGAGTGTTTATTAGGGAGTTGGGTAGTGCGAGTGTAAGCGGCCTATGAATGATATTTACGATTTATTTAAACATTGGGCGTATCCTTGACGTACCGTTGCGATAAAATCAAAGTTTGGAAGCATATGGGATGATAAGCCACGGTTGGCTATGAATATTAAAAGTTATTTGCTTAATCGTCCGTGATAATCAAATTGAAAAATTTCACCTAAAATACCCATGCATTTAGTTTCTCATTATCATCGGTTAGTTGACATATTTACGGGTGTACTGTCCTTGGTCGGTCTGTACGGCTATTTACCTGCTTGTTTTTTGAACCTCGTCTTAAAGTCGGCGGAAAGTTGACCAGCGCGCCAGGAGGTTTACAATTAAAATGTTCTGTCACGATCCTGCGGATGCGGCAATTTGAGCGCTATTTCATAAGAACGCCGTTAATTAATCATAATAGTATAATGACAAAAATGCCGTATATTTTGTATTTGCGCATTAAAAGTGCAATAATGGCCGTGAAAATACCTTCACAGTGACCGTGATGTTTAACACGGCCAGTGGCAATAATGCTGACTTTCAATGTGAAATTTTATAGCATACCGCTTGGCTGAGCAGCGTCTCTAATTTGCGTCGATTGTTTGACTCGGCACGCCTTTCTTCATCACGGAGCATATCCTCGTGAATGCGTCTTTGACGGACCTCGCTTTCTCGCTGCTCTCTTTCGTTTTCCTGCGCCTTAAGTAACTTCTGCTCAATTTCGGCTTTCTCGGCTCTGTGTCGTTTTTCTGCATTATCGGCTGAAATCAAACGGATAATTTGATAGAATAATTAATGAGATTGCTAGAGTAAATTTACCTCTTTTTTGTTGCCAACAGATGAGTGCCGTGGCGATGACGACAAGAAGCGAAATTATACCGATAAGAACAAAATAAAACAGGCGCGTCTCCGAAACAAACAGGCGCGTCTCCGAAACAAACAGGTTCGCCTGCAATGACAGCTTTCTGGAAAGTACGACGGGCGTGTCATGAGACGCATGTGATCATCCACCTATTTAACTATTTTTGTTTTACCCTTAGCTTTAGCCATTTTTACGGATTCGTGCCGAAAATTTCATTCAGCCGAAAATTTCTTTGACAGCCAATTACTAAAGCGCTAAAATTAGGCAACGAAAAACAATTTAAACGACGAGCTGAAGGTTCGCGCTCTAAAGCCTCTCTTCCATGGGGTTTCCAACTGCTCCGAAAGCTTTTCCATTTTTCTTGTTCAGTAATGCTCCAGTCAACATCGTCGCTTATAATGTGCCGTGCCCCACGTGGGCTTGTAAAATCGTTAGTCAGGTACCGTTCCTCATGGTCTGTTTTGTCTAAATACCTATTGCAGTGAGGCCGCCCAAGCTTTCAAGTATTTGAATCGAGGTCTCTGCGAAATTATTAGAATGCAGTCAGTTTTTCGGAACCCCTAATTTTAAGTTAGACCGTATAAAAGTAGGAAACAACTCTTTCTTTGAATTGATTAACTAACCTGGTTTTGTATCAGTTCGCCATAAAATTTGATTTGCTCCTGCATATTATCTGCATGCTGCTTGCTTGCATAAAGAGCTGCTTGCAAATTAAGATTCTCCCTGCTGAGTTCGTGCACAACATTATTGTTGTAGGCTTCAAGTTCGCTTGATTTGCTGTTACCCATTTTTGCCTGTTTAGGTCTCCTTCACTGGCTGCCGGCAGTATTCTTGATACACTGAAAGACGAGAAAAGTTCTAAAAAATTGCTTAGCCTCCTTGTACCTACCTTCGGTCATCACGGGCTCCAATAAGTAATATCTTATCGTTACCCTACTTGAAAATTTTCAATATTTCTACGGAGGTAACTCAATTAATGGCGTTAACATTCCGTGTGACAACAAGAAATTGAGAATTAATGTATGATATAAAGATATATTATTTGATTTCAGTAAAACTAAAGATCAAAGCGTCAAATAGATTCGAAAAGATATAATATTAATTTCATAAGGGTTCTAATCTCACAGTGCTACATTTGATTCAGAAGCATTGTCTATCTGTGGTATTTCGCTACATAATTTGATGACGATTTTCAATACAAAATTTCCCCACTGCACGCGCGCGTCTAGAATGAACACCTGACTATTGCTGACTACACAATTATCTTCGGTCGATCGACCCAGACGGCTGCCTGGGTGACTCACAGGGCTGTAAACAATAAAGACGCCCCGTAACAGAGCATCACTCAGGTGTTCGCGTTAACGCCGACGTGTTTCCATGCCTTTCGGGAACTGATGTATGAGCTGGTTGCTAATTGATTGCGATCACCCCACTTGTACAGGGTGGCCCAAAAAAAGGATCTTACTTCCATAACTCGCTTCAAAATAGATATCTCAGTCTGAAATTTTAGGAGGAGATGCATCTAGTGATGAGCTATTAGTGGGCCGAGTTTGGCCTCCTAGGACCTCAGGGTTTCGTGTTGGGACTCAAGTATACCTGCCATAGTGAACGGTAGATTCAACCTCATTCACCTCAACAATTTCGGATCGGGGACATGGTACCCCCCCACGTTACCAAATCGCTCACAGAGCAGCCTCGTAACACTTTGGTCTTGACACGATCATTGCTTGATCAGCATAATATGTCTAAACAACAACGTGCTGCTACGTGACGCCTCGTCGCGCGATTTGAACACGTGGGGGGTACCTTGTCCAAACACAGAATGACACAAAAAAATGATCTGAAACTTTTTGAAAATTTGCAATAGCACTGAAGAAGTCAAGGGATGAATCTCACGAAGCATAGAACACTTTACAGTGTACGATGGCAGGAAACAGTGCTGAAATGCGCGTCAACAATACCCGCATAAATAATGAAACAACAGTGACAGAGGCAGTTTCAAAACAAGAGAGACGACCTTGCTGCCGAAACTGTGCCTTTCACGCGCGTCGTGTAATCGTTTCGAACACCACATCTTTACTTCAAAGAGGTTCCGACGCTAACAATTCAGACAGTACAGTTTATGCAACACTTTGCGCTGCAGAAGCAAATATTGGCAGATGCCGCACAAGCCAATATAAGATCCTATGCCAAAGGAACCAGCGACAGCTAGTGCAACTGAAATTGATCATGATCATGTAACGCTCAACTTTTGGTCACTTGCAGTATCTCGACAGGCGGCGTTCGCGTCTAACCTGGTGGACCTTTTGCAACTGACAAAAGGAACATATGTTGTTTTTCAGAACGTTTCGATCAAAGTTCGAAACTGGTAGAAAGACAAGGTATAACACATTTCACGCATCACTTCTACCGTCGGCTCACAACCCCAATGACCGGCCATGTTTATCGGTCATTTCCATTGAGAATCGTTGAGATATTATACCGGATCAACAAGTTAGAGAACGCAAAGGAAAAGTCTCGGAATAAATCTGTTTTCAAAATATTTTTGATCAGAATGATCTCGATCGTCCTGAGATTAACGTGCGAATCTATTTTAGCGACGGCTCACAATCCCAGTGATCGGTCATGTATATCGATCATACTACATTGAGAATCGCTGAGGTTTTATAACGGAGCAAAAAGTTAGCAGTCTCAAAGGTAAAGCAAACGAAATAAAACTGGCTTTACAATACTCTGCTCAGACGACGTCAGAATGATCTGGGATTGACGTGCGGATATTATTTCCAGCGTCAGCTCACAATCCTCATGACCGACCATGTTTATCGATGATTATGAATTGAGAATCATTGAAGTATAGTTCCGGTTCGACTAATAAGCAATCGCAAAGGAAAATTCCCATAATAAAGCTGAATTTACAGGACTTTGATCAGCCTGATCTCGACCATTCTGAGATTGACTGGGACAAGACAAGCCCTGTTCTACTGCGCCAAATAACCTTGTCCGACTAGGTTGTTTTATACTCTGAATGATGTATTAAAATTTCAAAGCGATCGGTTGCTCAATGCTAGAACTACATCACAAAGTTTTCGAGACTCGCGAAAGCGGTGCTAACTGACAAGATTCATGCCACCAAAGAATAATGCGAAAAAACATTGCTAACATCCAGGAAGATCATTAACAACCAAAAAGGTACAGACTAAAGCAATTAACACTTGCGAAAGGCCGCTTCAATCTGCCCACTGTTTTGTCTTACGACTTCTCTCAGTCGCTCTGGTAAGCCGTTTTGTAACGCAGATTTTTGAATCACGAAAAAAAATTGCTCGTGTGGCCATCAAGAGAAACCGATCGCTTTGAAAATTTAACACATCATTCAGAGTACAGAGGCACATGTTCAGTTAAAATTTGACGTAATTCGGTCGAGTGGTTCCTGAGATATAGACCAAGTTAACGTCTATCCTTTTTTTTGGCCCACCCTGTAGTTTTAATATTGCCCTGATGTGTGAGGGATCAACGCCTTCGCGGTACAACCCAAGTTTCGGGAGTAAAAACCTCCCATTAGACGCATATCCATTAGGTGCTAGCCTAAAAAATATCGGCGCCTCGTGACGGCAATATTTTGCTGGCTCCCCGGAAAACTCGAAGGATGAAAGTTGCGCGTATGGATTGCAATAGGGTAAAAAATATTTCACTATTCGTCGATAATATTGAAACAAAAAGTGCAAAAGAATGAAAGCAAACAATGAACGAGAAAATAAACAACATCTACGCAACACTGAGCTGCTTGTCCATATTCGCAATGATATGCGTATATGTAGCCAAGACGGCTGTTACATAATCCAAATCTTCCTCCTTCAGTACGGTCATTGTATCCGCGTTGGTGTGATGGAAGAAGAAATAGTAACCGTGAAATTTATCATCATTGACATAGTTGGCAGTTACAGTTCCGAGATCGGCCCAATTATTAACTTCTCCACCAGCGTCGTCCGCCGTTCGTATAGAAAACAATATGCCGTTAGCTGCCAACACGCTGGCAGCTATGTCCTGAACAGATGAGAATGAATTACAGCAAGTTCCACAACAAGCTAATGTTTTTAGAGTGCACACATTATTCACTTATTTGTGCAAAACATAGGCTAGCTCATTCTGTTATTTTCTTGAAATAACATTTTTATTCTTGAATTTTATGTAGAAGAGAAGTTTGTTTGCATCATTCATGAATAGTGATGGTGACAATTTTGAAAATATCGCTGTCTGACGAAATTTTGTGGCACTCATAAGTGAAAATCCGCGACTGAAAATATTTTCATTCATGGACCGAGATGCACTGGCCTTTGATATGAGATCTGTGAGAGATGACATGATTACTGTTCATTGGTCGGCGTTTCCCTCAATATCTTATTTCGAGCACATTTATTTGGGTTGTTTGTGCAAAGTAGCAACGTTCAAACTGGCTCATCCGCAGGATTTTGTGGGAGCGGGATGGGAAGCGAGTGTGAGAACATGTTCAACTTGTGGGGCTCCTTTTACTCTTCACTCCTTCCGAAAATTTACCTCTAAACGCTGTATAGCCGTCGCATTTCCTTTCACTTCGAAATAAGTATTATTGGCCGGACCGCTCGGCATGAAAGCGCCTTGGTCACTTTCGAACGCGAATATCCACTTCTCAGTGGAATTTTTGTGATTCGACCAGTAACTATCAGCACCGTAATCACCCATCTCTTCGCCGACCCAAAATATAGCGCGAATAGAGCGTTTGGGTTGAAATCCAAGATTTTTGAGCGCAGTTAGAGTGTTCCAGGCGACGGCGCAACCACCCCCATCATCCATTGCGCCCTGGCCGACGTCCCAACTATCAAAGTGGCCCGTCAGCACGACGTATTCATTGGGGAAGACGCTTCCAGTCCATTCAAATATCTGCAATTTAAGAAAAAATTTCAATCATAAATGCTGTACTATGATAAAATAACAATTAAATCATTATTTGCTCTCGCGATGCCTCCTCGTTGTACCTAATGACCCATATTAGATTCTTGATATTGCGCTCGCTCAATACTTGATCAAGCGGTGGAGCATCAAGGGTTCAATATGAGCGATACCGCATCCATGTTCTCTTTTACCGTGATACAGAGACTGCAGACTTTTCAGTTCGTGGTTTTAGAGTTCAAAATAGACTGCAGTTTGAGCAATCTTTTAACTTTCTCGGATTTAGGCACTGTTTCGAAATCACTTACAATGTTACTTCCAGGTGTAGTACCGTTCTGATATGATGTCATTTTCAAATAAATTTGTAGCGATTGTCCTCGGTCTTGCATTCTTCTAAGCATCATAGAGTCTTCGACAGTAATTGAGGCCTGCGGTATGCGAGTGACATTTACATTGTTAAAAGTTGGAGCATAGTTAGCGACTCCGGTATGAGGCGTGTATATAGAGAATGTTGTAACGGAACGAATCAGAACCGCCACTGCACCATAGTAGCTCGCATGATCGGCACCTACAGAGCACAGATTAAAATTACTTTGGCGTTCTTGAATAAATCTCAAGCTACAAATGCGTGGACATTGAAATGTCGGTTCCCGTGCCAGTATCATTAAGCTCAGACCGTTTCAGTCTCTTTATAAGTTTACTGATACTGGTACTGTTACCATATTATATTAAAATTTTGAAATTGACTTTACGATATCCTAAATTGCATATATAATGAAAGTAATTTTATCAAACTGAGCTCTTCTCACCGCTTCGGTAGGCCACCGTTTGTCCATACGATCCGAGCCACGGTTCGTTGTAGACGACAATGGTGCCGTTGATCTTTCCCGCCTTGCCCGCCTGGTCTAAATCATCGAACGAATCCACAACAAAAGCCGGCGCAGTGATCCCTCCTGGAGGCGTAGGAACGCTCGCACCCAATCCCAAAATGGCCATTGGATATTCTCGTGGTACTGCAACGTGTTACAAATGTAATTATATAGCGCGCGGTGTATTAGCAGACCATCAAGTGCGTCAAAAGGTGAACAGAAATTAAAAATGGCATTTCATGATATTGCAGAATTATGAAACTGGGGAAGCTCAAGCACGGTGACTGTTCATCATTTTTCAGTTATTTACAATCATTTTCGGTAGTCTGATCAATCAGTTCGCTTGCACTTTGGCAATTCTGCGATTGCAGTAGTGTTATGAAATAGGCCCGGACTGCACGCATCAACGCAGCAAGGTTAGAAGAATACTTAAATGATTTTTACATTACAATAAATTGATGAGACTTCTTCGCGAGCGCTGGCTCTATAGTGAAACAGACCGAGCTGTGCTTTGTAAAACATGAGTATAAACTCGAAGACAACTATAACTTACTGTCATATGCTTCTCAGTTCACTCCCTCCATTGAATATACCTTTTCGATTTCTCAAAGATATAAACAGATCAGATTGTGCAATCGAAATAAACAGAGCGAGTAAAGTAAAACCTTTGAGTGTGGCGACCTCTTCACCGCGAATCCAATTCTCAATCTGAGCCTCTTCTGTATGAACGTTGTTGAAGCCCTGAGCTCGCAATGTATTAATTACATAGTCAGTCGCGTCCATAATTCTTTGACTGCCACTCTGCAAGATAGTTCAAAAATATAGCCCAATCTTAATCTTCTTTTATACAGATGGGAGCAAGGTATAAAAATATCATTGCAAGCATCTAGCTAAACAAACCATATGCAGAGCACGGTGATCAATGTGGAAGCGCTTGCTAAATAATAATAAGTTCTCACAAATGCACTTCTTTTTTCGCAGCCAAACATCGATTGAGCGGTTTTTTACCTTTCGATTACCAAAAGTGTCAGTAATGTTTGCCAGCCATCTGTATGCTATTCCTCTTCCTGTTCCATTTGCACTCGTCAGATAGGAAAATATGGAATTAACATTGGCTTGAAAAGGAGACAGCCAAGGCGTCATAGGAGGTGTGGTGGTTGCGCTGACATCAGGAGCGTTAGTTGAGGATGACTTGAAAATGGCACTGCCTATGCCAATTCCTGCGCCCAAGCCAATTGCAGCAATTACAGCAGCTGCTACTACAAGTAATGCAACACGCTTGGCATTCATATGGACTGCTCCGTGTTAAAACCTTGTTGACTATAATTAAACAAGCTATAAGCGCTCGTCTAGCAGCACTGTAACAACTTTAGTCAAGAGTCCATTCTGTACAGTGCCCCCATTTACTCTTATCTCTTAGGACAATATTGTACTGCTACCAGACATCTGTCAGGCGTTGTAATCAAGTAACTACAAGCGCACTACTTTTGCAGGTTTTATGATCAACATTTTATGATGATAAACAGCGCGTTTCATTTTGTGATGCCTGAATTGACCATAATGTGTATATGATACTGCGTTTTCTCAAAATAACTTTGCAAATTTGGTCAATGCCGCTAGCCATCTGTTGATGGGTATAGCGATCAAGTACTATTCTATTGATCGATAGAAACGTCGATCACAAAATCAGAAAGGACTTTTGGAAATTATCTAAAGACATTGAATATTTTGGCCCATTTTTGAGGTTCGTGTTATCAAAGTCGATTGACTGGATATCGCTACCGTTGCATTTGTTCATACGGCAACTCCACAGAGATTTCAATGAAAATAAAAAAATTGAGCAAATTGATTTGTTTGAATTACAGAACCGATTTCGATGGGGTTACTGAGGTAGAGTCTTTCAGCGAGGTCCAATCGGTAACGCATCGAATGCCCTAAACGCCAGAACTGTACACGTGTGTTTGCAAATCATTATTGTGTAGGTCCGGCGAAACGGCCGATGGTTTCAAACGGCTTTAAAGTGGACGCTTAAATCTCATCATTCATACGCGCGCCAGTGGCAAATCACTGTTCGACGACGGTGGGCGAAGGTCCCGAGCGGAAGAGTACGGTGGTCGCTGAGCAAACGACGATTTGGCGCGCGCTAAAACGACTCGAGAGTTGGACGCTGAGCGATGGGGGAAAAGGGAAAGA
>NIUQ01004478.1:0-13606 GCA_002796945.1 Plectus sambesii
GAGCGCTGCGCTAACGCGCCGCGCTATCCGCTTGAGTTTTCGATTGTCACCCCTGCTTGACTGTGTCACCCGTACCGCTCAGCGGCACGGAATTCGCAAACTGCCTTTGGGTTCCTGTTATCTGGTGCCGCTGGTCTTTTATATTTATAAATGCAAAAGAATTTGCACACTACATTCATCGAAAGGCAGTTCGATAGGAATTATAAAAAGAATTCGTAAAAAAATTAATTTGCATTAACCCGGGGAAAGACCTCGAAGAATGTTCTCCCATCACTTGTGACAATATCTATTGATTGATGGCGCTGGTCCAAAACCTCACCTTACCGACAAACGCACGCGCGGTTTTTATCTACTCTCAACCACTTTGAAACACATTTGCGACGGGTTTCGATCATTGATTGTTTTCTAGGAAATAGAAGGTTTTCCATTGTAAAATTTCAATACAAAAAGTTTTTGGGGATAATGTATTGGATGAAACCATTGAATTCTTTCATATGACCCTTAGTTAAAGGGAGATTTGCTTTGAATGCCATATTAAGCCATTTCGCATATTAAGTTTTTGCTCTAGATGCGTATATAATAGAAGGGGGACGGAAGTGGTATGGGTCGGGTGCAGTACCCCTGGCACATACAATCACGGTCTGACCGGAGATCGCTAAAGGTCCAGCCCGAATCGTGAGGTGTTCACATACACGCACACGTACAGACATTTGATACTGTTCTACTTTAACTGTTATAGGTACAATAAGTTTCGTTTATTTTTTGACTTACTGGGTCGCTTCGGTTCGAACATACAGTTTAACAAGGCGAGTATTGCCAACTGGAATTCTGTCATGGCCACGAGAATGTTTCGTAGGGATACTTTTACTATCAGTGTTCAAGCTGCCCACACAGCCTTACCAATTGTCAAAGGCACTGCAAAATGCTCCAACGAATACCAAGATACCACAGATTTGTGTCGGTAGGGTAAAATTTGTCTTCTATCACAATTAAGTTGAACAGTTTAAGTAACATTGTAAATATTCTTGTGTAATAAAGTTATTATTTTCATAAATAAATAATTATATACAGTTCAGGGTGTCACAAAAGTAATGATTGGGTTTGTTTTTGAATAACTTTGCCCAAAATAATCGAACTGAGCTGAATATTTGCATAAATAATCTAGAGACAATGAGGAATTTTTTTGAGAAAAAGTTAATAAATTCGTTTAGCGGGTTGTCGAGTTATGGCCCATAAAAGGCATAGACTCGTTACAAGGCAAACTGCGCGGCTCGTGAGGGTTAATTCATGGGTGAGGTCGGCAAGCAGAAATTTTGGATATTTTAAGGCTTAAAATCGATCAAGCAAAACAGAATCATATGTTCATTGATTTTAAGCCTGTAATTACCAGATAGAGATACCAGATAATATGCGTGTCAGTCTTTTGATGGAGGTATGGTCGCAGTACTGTTCGAAAACGCTTGCTTACCAAACTGAATTCTAAGCTATTGATTTAATTTAGTTAAACATAATCAGCTGTCGCGTCGCGCGTCAACGGTTTCCCGTCAAACGATGCTAAAACGTCTCGGAGAGATGTGGATGACAGTAGAGAACTACATTCATCTTAAGATTTTCATTTTTGCTCTGCAGGTGGGAATGTCGAGTCAGCATCATTCAAGAACAGTGCAATTGTACTCCAGTGATGCTTCCATTATCGAAAGATCCTGCGAGACTGTCGTCAACTAGAGAAACTGACTGCTCCTTTGCTAAATACGACAACTGTCTCAGTTACTCACCCCAGTCCGAGGCAGGCTGCATTAGACAGGTAGCTCATTCGTTACTACGCTACCTCAGGTCAAACCTCTTGAGTAAACCGCCAAATGAGATTTGCATGAGCATACCGTCCTTACAATTAATATTTTTTCCAGTGTCTGCCTCCCTGCGAACGTCGCAAATTCGAAGTCAAGTTACCGCAAAGCACCTATGATTCTCACGAAAATCTTTATTATTCTGAAATCGAGCTCGTCGCAGAAGACTTCGCCTATCCTCAATACACGGAAGCATATAAATACTCAAATGAAGATTTTATTGGAGCGTTAGGCGGAAATTTAGGGTTGTGTCTTGGATTGGATATCATGGTCATCCTTCAGTTGACTACCAGTGCGTTGTCTACGCTTATTGGAATTGTGTCTCGTTTTCTGCGCTTGAGAAGTAGTAAGAAAGAAACCGAGAGCTCTAATGTAGAGATAATGGTCGTAAGCCAAAAGCGAGAAAAAAAAAGAAAATTAAGTCAACGAATTAGAGGAACCAATTCAGCATACCGTATTTACGGAAATAGTGGTAAAGGGTAGCGAGGGATTGAATTAATACTGTTACACGCGGAAATAATGGTACATGTACCACTATTTTCCCGTGCTTATCTGGAACATGTCGATCTCAGAGATGTCAGTGATATCAGTGATTGCGATTCGGTGGTCTTTTTGCAGCAGTGATTTAAAGTTTTTTAACTTGATGCTGTTTCGTTCATAAAAATACCATTTTCTGAGTCTTAGTGAAGATAACATATGCTGAGCAGGAGTTTGAACGAATAGTGGTATATAGTAGGGAGAGGGGTTGAAATAATAGTGGTACACGCGGAAATAGTGGTACATGCAGAAATAATGGTACAGGGTAGAGAGGGATTGAAATAATGGTGGTACAGTACCACTATTTCCGTAAATACGATTTGTTATTGCCAGTTTTTAAGACTATGAATAATCAAATTAAATACTTATGTTGCATGCTTTACTAATCATTACTTGTTGTGCCGTGAAATGCATATTTGAATACTAAATAAAAAATATGTGATAAATGATAATGTGAGCAGTAGAATTGCTACCTGAATACAAATAATCATTCTGCAGAATAGTTTTAAGCGTCTTGCGCCTGTCCTGTCTCATCTCATGCGTACAGAATAATCTGATTTGTAGAAACCGACGCTAATGTTTTGTGCAAGACACTGCAAATTATTAATAGCCTCACATAGTTTAATGATGTCTTATAAGGAAATGTTTCACTCAGTATCGGCAAATCAATCCTTCCTGAGACTTTTCTTGACGTACTGCGTGTTAAAGATATGCTAAATTTGGCGTTTTCCGGTAGCCGGTTTCGACGCTCGTTACTAATTGAAAACTTTCCCCTATGAGATCGGATGTTTTATAGCACTGAGAATCGTTTGACACATTTAGATAAAAATTTTAAGAATTCGCTGTAAATTGGTATGCTAGCTTGTTTTAGTCCAAAGCTTATTTCAATGATGTAAGATTTTTTTACATGAGTTTTTGCTTTGAATTGGTGGAAAGTTTAAATCTGAATATTATTTATGCGAAGATTTTCATATTGTTATGCATCGTTCTATTTTAAATGACGAGACAAAGCTTAGAGCTTAGTGCAAAGCAAAAATTTTATTACTAAAAGAAAGATCACTGTGTCACTCCAATGACATATTCTTCGATCGAATATGCTTTGTTTTCGTGACATAATTAGCCCTTGATTTCAAAGCAGTCGGGATCGGATACCGGTCAGAGTCAGGTACACCGACGGCATACGACTGATTGCGTTACAAAAGAAGCGCCTGCGCACATGCGCTCAACCGATGCGTCTTTAAACAGATTTTGAACCAACTGATGAATTAAGTGATGCACGAAATTTTAATGAGCACAAATTCGTAGGAAACGAGAGGTCTGCACAAGACTTTTAATCATTACAGCTACTGTCATAACAGCAGTGACGGTAGTAGCAGAATTATAGCTGCAATCTGTCGCCATTGCATGAAAATGAAACTGAAAGCTAAACTTAAAAAGTTTTTCCGTCGACTTGAAAAATACGCAGATGTTTTTGGAATAGAAAATATGGACGTTTCGACTTGGACATCGAGGTCTGTTTCGCTCTGGCTGGTGCACAAGGCGTTTTGGTGAGTTTTCACAATTTTACATTATCAAACAAATCATACAACCAAAATTGAGCTCTAATTTACTGAATTCCCAATAATACCGATACCAAATTAGATGCGTTTTATGACGCAAAATCAAAATTTTGCATCTTTTGTCAAAACGAAATCTAAAGAGACTTGGCGACGAATTTCCAACTGACTCGAATGTTTGTTGCGTGCGCTTAACGGCGCGACGGGCGCGATATCCGTGCATTGTGATATAAGAGCCGACACCATTCGCGCGCTATTCTCGCTTGAGAATCCGTCGTAGTCCTTCTGTGTTAAGCGTTTAAATGAGAGATGCGCGTCCTATCGCGCAACGCACAAAGCATGCCTTTCATGTGTTCGACTAGGTTTTTGAGCGTATGACCGTCCGACAAACTGAGCTGGATATTGCGTTGTGTTTAAGCTGTGCAACGCGATTCAGGCCTTTCTTAGTTTAGCACAACTCACTTAAAGCAAACGTCAACAGAGGTAATATTAATGAGCGGTAATTAGTGAAAGCGGCAGAGCGTTAAGCGAATGAAGCAGGAAAAACAATGTGCGCGAGCTGGCGAAACCTACGCAATATTGCATGTTTACCTCATTTCTTTCAAGTACGAAGCTGTAGTGCGCGTGGCTGCAATATGACCTCTAGGATGTAGCTTACGGTATGTTTAGCAAGCATGGTGGTGCAAACGATATCAGGCGATGCAGGCGGAATGACATTAACGGTCCTTTTTTGGCGCACATTTTGCTCACCTTACGCAATCTTTCAAACAGAGATTTGAGAATTGAGACTCAATTTCTCAGTTCTCAACAGTCTTATGAAACGGATCCCGGATCGTTCGCTGTGGACGCGGCAACTTTTGTTGTGACACACCAAAAGGCTTTTTGAGCAGATTCATCACAAATTTATTTTATTTCGCGGTGGCGATTAACTGCGGAAATCCTAGGAAAATATGCGCTGTACCTAGAACAGTACCATTTTCACATGCAAAATTGTGCTCCTAAAATTCTATAATGCTAATTTTATGCATGTCTGTCAATCTGACGATATTTCAGGGCGACTACTATAACAATTCTGACAGTTATAACTGTCAACATGTGCAGCGAACTCGTGGAACATTCTAGCGATACTGCTTCGGTTATCACTGTAGGATACAAAAAACCGATTTCTTTACCAAAGGGAACCCTTTGTCTACCCATCTACAATTATCACCTCAGCGAACTTTTTCAACATTGTACGTTGAACTGAATATTTCATTTTTTTCATTACTTAACGCATAACTGCACGAATGCAAAATAGTAGGTTGGGAAAATGAACACTTGGAAAGCAAGTATATACAGTATATTAAAATTCAAAATGAATGCAGCTGATTCAAGGCTCATTTTACTTCTTCTTGCACGTTTAACGAGCTTTTATAGGTCCAGCTTTTGACTAAATTCTGGCGCTGCACCTATGCAGGTTTCTTTGCATTTCCATAAGATATTGAGCGCGTTTCATATTGCGTACTTTATCTAAAGTCTCTCCTAAACGCAATGCTGGATAGTAGCCTCAAAGCACGACTTAAGCTAAAGTACACGATATGAAACCGGCCCATTGCGTCCATTTTTTAAATAGCTATGGTGATCTTTAAATCCCCTACTATTCCAATCAACCAACTACTCGATAAGAAAATGAAATTCAGAATCGAGGAAAGTATGAATAATGGTAGCCGCAGGTTGAGTAAAACTAATTTAAAGGAGGGCAAACTCGGCGAAATCTTTACCCCAGACGGATATTCATGAGGTGTATGGCACTTTCTCCCTATGCGTGGGCATACCCCTCTACTGATGTCCACGTATATATATTCTTGTCTTGAATTTTTTTGCAATTGATTCAGATACAAACGCGACGTGTGCAGATAATTTGCCCTGCACTAGTAAAACCGCCGCTCTCACCGAATACATAAATGATAATGAACACATGACGAAAGAGGAATTTCTGAACAACAATGGCAGCTCACTGTGGCCAATCGTTTTAATGGATTACCTCACTACTCTGATGCATATTGAAGGCCTAACAAACACTGTTCCATTTACATTTTATGCCAACTATTCAAAGTTGAATGAAGGAGGATCGAGTTCCTGGGCGGCCTGGTTTAGCCAGATTTCGGTAGGTTCATATTTGATGCGGAATTTAATGGGAGCGGGGGATCGTTCGTCCTCAGAGGTGAGCGTGGGATTCGAAGGGGTGTGTGCATTACTCCGGTTACCGTACTTCTTCCAAGAAACGCGCAGGGTGTTTAATTTTTCAATCATGGCTTGAGGGAGCGTCTATTGGAGGAGGCTTCTATTAGAGGGAGGGCGTCTATTGGAAGAAATACGGTATCTGGAGCGGTAACGGATAAGTAATAAAACCGAATGGTGCGCTTTCAGGTGCGAGATTATATGAGCGAAGATTCGTTTGAAGCTCAGATCATGTTCGAAGCCTATCTCGCAAGACTGAATGTTACAGTCGCCGAACTAAAGAAGGTTCTGGGAAAAAATCTGATCAGAATGTTTGATATCAAAATATGGCATTTCGCAGGTGAGCCTGAAGGAATGGTTTGGCGGCGAATACATAGCTTGAAAACTTCATTTACTTCCTGGTATACAGTGTGTTTCGACATAGATTTTCCTCGCTATAATATCACTCTTCGAACTGCGGCTGAGAATGTTAGAATGACAATTGCACCTGATCCCAAGCTCAATCAAAGACGGTACAATGTTTGTGTTTATAATAGATAAAACCGAACATGTGAGGAATGGCGCTTAAATTGA
Organism: Plectus sambesii; assembly: GCA_002796945.1. Classification (NCBI taxonomy): domain Eukaryota; kingdom Metazoa; phylum Nematoda; class Chromadorea; order Plectida; family Plectidae; genus Plectus; species Plectus sambesii. The sequence continues at coordinate 6,734 of NIUQ01004478.1, forward strand.
ATTAGATTGTGGGTTATTTCTTTTAGATGGTTTATGTACGCCGTAGCAGACGTAATAAATGCCGTGTTCTGAAATATCAAATGCACGACTAGTAAATTTGATATAAGTGCAATAATTTCCAAGTTAAATATTTTATTGAAGTATATACAACCTTTCATTAGCTTTCATCAGCTTTCACTATTTCCTTCACATTGAGCCCCAGGGAATATAATTTTTCAAAGTGCTCTAAGAGGTGTTTTTTGAAGGAGGGCTCTATTAGGTCATATATGTTAACCTAGCTCATACAACTAAAGAGGAATGATTAGCTTTCACTTGAATACTTTTATTTAATAAATGACTGCACTCTATACGAGACTAAATATTTGCAGTTGATCTATTCCAACTGCTTCAGGTACAAAAAGTTTCGTTTATTTTTTGACTTGCTGGGTCGCTTCGGTTCGAACATGCAATTTAACAAGGCGGAAATTGACAACGCGGATAATTTCATGGGCTCAGACATGAGATATAAAGAAACTAATGCTATTAGTGTTCAAGCTGCCTTCAAAGCCTTACCAACTGTCAGAGGCATTGCACAATGCTCCAACGAATACCAAGATACCACAGATTCTTGTCGGTAGTGTAAAATTTGCCTTTTATCATAATTATATCATAATTAATTCAAATAATTTAAATAATATAAGAATAATGGGTATGAATTATTTGATTAGAACGAGTAGGGCTGCGGCTAATTCATTAGTTGTGCGCCTCAACTCTGTAACTTTTGAATCCAACCTTGGGTTAGTTTCGGCAAGCAGAAATTGATGGATTCATGGTTAGCTTGTTCTTAGGTTTTTCGGCAGAGCCATAAATGAGCTATTAATATTAACGATTCAAGAAGTAAGAATCAGAGTTATTGATAAATTCATACAAGATGGTGGTTAACTTATTTCAGTTCAAATTTAATATCTGAGAGTTTGACATCAATACCAGATATCGAAAGTCAGATTAATACCTTTAACGACTGTGGCACTATAATCAGAATACCGTATACTAGGAAAAGCAGTTAGAGAGTTTTGCACAGCACACGTTGCTAATATTGCGGAGATATCAGGTAAAATGCGTTCATTAAGATCACATTTATATCATGAAAGTATCAACCGCAGCGCGTTCGAAAACGTTTCCGTATAAAAATGAACTTAAAATTTTTGATTTTAATTATTTTAATTTACAAAGACAGTTATCCTGTCGCGTGTCGACGGCTGCGCATTAAGCGATACTTAACCATCTGTTGACGGCAGTAGAAAATTTCATTCGCCTTTTTTCTCTGCAGGTGGAAATGTCGCGTCAGCATTATTCAAGAACTGTGCAATTGTACTCCAGTGATGCTTCCATTATCGAAGGATCCTGCGAGCCCGTCATCAACGAGAGAAACTGCCTGTTCATTTGTTAAATACGACAACTGTCTCAGTTATTCACCCGAGTCCGAGGGAGACTGCATCAACCAGGTAGCTCATTCACAAATACACTATCTCAGGCCAAATCTTTTAAGTAAACCACCATATTAACTTTGTATTGACATACAATCATTGCGAATAATCCTTTTTTTCAGTGTCTGCCTCCCTGTGATCGACGCAAATTCGAAGTTAAATCGCCGCAAATCGCCACGGTGTATGTTTATTATTCACAAATCATCATCGTCGCAGAAGATTTCACCTATCCTCAATACACGGAAGAGTATAAATACTCAATTGAAGATTTTTTTGGAGCGTTAGGCGGAAATTTAGGATTGTGTCTTGGATTGGATATCATGGTCATCCTTCAGTTGGCCAAAAAGGCGTTGTCAAGGGTTATTAGGATTTTTTCTTGTTTTCTGCGCTTGAGAAGTAGTAAGAAAGACACTGAGAGCTCTAATGTAGAAATAATAGTCGTAAGCCAAAAACGAGAAAACAAGAGATAATTAATTCAATGAATCAAAAGAACCACTTTGATCATAGATCCGCGCAAATTTATAAAAAAACTGATCAAATTGAATACTTACGTTGCATGCTTCACTAATGTTACTTGTTGTGCCATGAAGAAAGTGTTTGTAAAATAAATAAAAGATATTGGATAAATAATAATGGTAGCAATGAAATCACTACCTTAATACAAATATTCATGCTATAATATATTTTTATGCGCTTACGGTCTATCATGTCTCGAACTATGCGTACAGACTAATCTGATTATTTTAAACCGACGCAAATGTTTCGCGCAACATACTGAATATTGGGCCGGTTTCTTATCGCGTACTTTATGGATGTTCTCTAGCGTTGCGCTAAGTACGACTTTAGCTAAAGTATGCGATATGAAACCGGCCCATTGTGCTTGCAATATTAACGGAAATGCAGTCGCAATAGCAGTTGTTTATAAAGTATCAGCGAAAGTTTTAACGCAGAATGAGGAAATGAAATGAAAATGATAGTAATGGAGCATAGTTCTCTGAATATTGTGTGGGCTGCATTCAAAGATAGCCAGCAAAGGATGAACGCGTCTGGATCTGAAGTATCTTGGACTCAGAAGATTTTGCATTTTGCTTGTTTACTGGTGGACAATTAAAGATGATTGAAGCTCGAGGGGAGCAAGTGAACTTAGAGGAGCGACCCAGCCAGTGGAAAATCGGGGTTACTTTCCGTGAGAATCCTAAAGGAGATTTTCTGCGCACTTTCTTGTAGACTGAAAAGTGGCAGGGCATCATTGAGAACGTCATGGAATGACGACTCGGCAGTATCCAAATCTGATTTTTCGACTTGGGGATACGGGTCATGTCCCCTGAGAGTAGCCAGTTTCATAAAACTGTTGAGAATTTACAATTAAGGAATTGGGGCGCACGCTGCTGGTTCAGTTTTGAATTTTAACGAATAGGCACGCCACAGTTTTCTGTAGTGGAAAAGTTTTATAAAACAGGCCCCTAGACAAAATTACGTTCAGTTGTATGTACAGTGTAGTTTTTGGCGAGAGAAAGCTGGTTCTTAAGCGGCATAGAAAGACAAACTTAATTGTTTAGGTTAGAGCTGAATCTGAAACTTTGTATTTACCCTCAAAGCCAGGATAGTTTTTAAAATTTGGGGCTTAAACCAGAGTAATCTCCATTAAACAAGCATGCTCCATAAAAAAGGAGCGTATTGGATAATCATGGCCAGGCAGCCTTTGTTTCAGACGGGTAAAAAGTAAGTAAATGATAATAAACGGTTCACTTAAACTGGATGAAATGATCACACTGTGAGTGCCACAAATCGCGAAAGCTCTATGCTAAGCCATTCAAATTGTCAATTTATTTTCAGTGCCCGAACCTTCAAGGCGAATTTTATTAACTGAGTGTGCTTGACAACTGACAAACAAAATTCCCCCTCACCCTTCGGACGCGCCGATCACGGCTTGAACGGCGATGATTTCGAGATGCGCCTCAGCGTAGAATTCACCTGCTCATATATCATTAAAACGTAAAAATAATAATGTTCCAAAGTTATGACCTGCCTCGATAATAGTTAACATCTGCGCAAATTATCTTAGCAGCCTTGGCCATAAGTGCCTAGTGAGTTATTAACAGAAATATTTATACATGTGATTCTACCTCTGCAGGAGTGATAATGCGCATATGCCGGGAAAGCTAAATATGTATGCGGAACAGAATTTTGATCTCTTATTTAACAATCTCCGTGTATAAACTCTCGCGTATAGCGAATATTTTGACAAATTTGCTTTGGGACAGCTGTTTTGCAGAAATTTCAAACAGTTTCCATTGTTTCCAGATCCTCATTGCGAGCTTTGCTTTATATAGCTTCTTACTCTGAGGAGCTTTACACTTCAAATCGTATCATTTACACACATACACATAGAATAAAACCCGCATCTTTGCAACTTCGCGGGAATCAGGCAAAAGGTGCAATAATGCGAATCGTGCAATGATGCGGGTTTTATTCTAGAAGCATGGTTAGTTGAACAAACCCATACCCAAAAATCGTTTTGAAAAGAATGCACCTTTGCGTAGGCTTGCTCAAGTCATCCTATATTAATGTCAATCCTGACGGTATGTCTCTTATTACGATCCAAAAGTCTATGCATCTACTTCCGCTTCGTACGTATCAAAGATGATCAAACTTCACTTTGTAAATAACGCGCAAATCAAAGTGTTTGGTAGAGTGATCTGTGTAGTCCCGCCGACCACTTCAATTATGAACAAAGAAAAGGTGCGTAAGCATCTCAAAACTTTCGAATTCTATTTCCACATATGCTGCTTAAGTTATTCGCAGAAATAAGGAGCGCGGAAGAGAGACAGCTTGGAACCATTTAATTTCCAAAGCTCTCATTTGTCTGGAAACAGGTGAATTCAAAGAGCCACCTACGTCTAAGCACTGCTTTGATCATAGCCCCAATTATTATAAAGAGCACATTCTTGGATCTTATATTAGACGCTGCTCCTGAAATTTAATTGTCATGACGTATTATTCTTACCAATTTGAAGAAGACTTTTGTTTCACGAAACCGCGCAAGTAATGATTAACTGCCATAGCTCTTCGTATATATGACTATATTACGATATGATTTTAGTCGTTCATAACTTACGCTCGAGATGAGCTTCCAGTGATATCTCTTCCTTTGTGACTTTGCGCGCTGCTATTGATATCTTTGGGGTTGGACTATGGGAGTATGAAATCAATCTAACCAAATATAAGCAAATATCATACGAAAAATATTCTTTGAACCATATTTTCAATTTATGCTTACTTTTCGCCCACATGTGTAAATTTACCGAAAACTTCATCAAGTCGTTCTTCTATAATCTTCAAAAAGACTGTAAAAAGCACAGGTCCGACAACCTGAGCATTTTTAACCGTACAGAGATTTCTAATTTTACATCGAGAATGGTGAAAAAAAGCTCCCTAGAATTGAAGTTAGCTTGACATAATTCTTTCCGAAAATATCCAAATCAGTATCTAAGATTTCACGTTATTACTTTTCGATTAGACCAATTACTGACGCCTGGTGTAGTAAAGGTAGCGAGTATTGAGCGCTGAGTGGTGAGACTGTACTCTGAAGCAGACCATTACAGAAAAAGAAAACTTCGTGTAACGAGAATAAAGTATACTCTGATACTTATAAAACCTGAACTGTTTTTACAAAGAATACACAGCATTGCTTACTTTAACGAGTATTCCTGTCAGTAGAATTTGCTGATGCGACTGCAGTACCTAGTGTGATTGTTCCGGGTTAATTAATGATTCGCATTCATTTTCAGTATAGCTGACGGCTGTTTTGTAGCTGCAAATAAAGACTTTGACAAGAGAAGATAAAAATCATGTCGGCAGCGAATTTAACAGATTTGATATCGCTACTGAATGGTACAACAATGCTGAATTCTACGCAAACTACAATCAATCCAAACATTGCAAACACCTGGATGACGCGATTTCTCAATGTTTGGATTGACGTGTTCTGTCACAGTTTGGGGTTTTTAATGAGTCTTTTTGTTATCGGTCTTAGCATCTTCAGTAAAAAGCACATTACTGGAGAGTACAAGTGGTTTATAATGAATCAAGCTTTATCCTGTTTGTTCCTTGAACTTGGTTACCTTCTTGCCACTACAGTGGGTTACATTGGTTTTGGGTCGCGCAATTTATATGTGTCAACGCGTAGCAATGTGTGGCTGACTCTTCTCTATGAAATTGTTTTTACCGAAATGCGTTCAAAATTAGGACAATGTGGGCTAAGAATAACGTTACTGGCGGCGGTGACCAATCGCTGGATGGCAATCGCGTTGCCAGCATATTACGAAACTTCTATAAAGCCACGGTTCATATTTCTCCAGTGTCTGCTTTGCTATTTGATAGTGCAGTTCCAAGATTCTCGTCTCTTTGTATTACTACCTTTGCCAAATACAGAAGAAATGAACTATTTTGTCTTCTACGTTTTACCATGGCTGATAACAGTATTCTTAAGTGCTTCAATAGTCTACATTCTTTTGAAGCACCAGCGAACTGTGAACAATGTAGCTAATGAACAACGCATGAAAGAAGCTCGCGCAGTACTGCTCTCTGTAATTATTCAGACCTTAATTCCTTTGTTCACTGAGTTGCCTACACAAATATTAATTCTTTATCTTACCCTTAATAAGACTACTTCCAAACAAATGAATGAAATCTGGCTCTTAAGTATATTTTATAGAATCGCTGAACTCGGTTTTTTGTTAACTTCTATACCTACATGCTTGGTGATATTGACAACTCTGCGACCGTATCGCCACGCTATGTTCTCGTTTTTCTCTCCTGTAACTAATTGCTGCAAGCGTTTCATTGAAAAGAGGTTCCCGAATACGAATAGCAGTCATAACGAGAACCAGTCGAGTACTCCCGTCATTAATATTAGACCTGTCATTTTCAATACTGTCAAATGATATGTTTTTTGTCAATGTGAGTAGGTAGTGCGAAACACAATAATCCGAACTTCTGCTTTCTTTATTTTGATAAACATTTCTTGAACTCATTCAGTAAATGTTCTTGCAAGTCTGTCATTGCAAAATTTATTTGCAGTTTGTCATTAATGCACAGAGTGGCGCACAAAGAATTTCACAAGTTTGATTCCCTATAACTCCACAAAGAGACAATTAATTTGAATGTAGTTTGTTTTCATAAGATAAACCTGCATCTAACTAAGATTTTTTTAACTTATGAAACCGATCCATTTTACGTCATTTAAGGCCAATTTTTTAAGAATGCGGCATTTTGCCTGTACAGCGTGACAAAGAAGTAATGATAAAATTTTTTGAATACACTGATCCGGGTTAATTCGACGGAGCTGACACCTAACAAAAATAACCTGCAGATATTGATAAATCTAAATAATAAATAGCATAAT
>NIUQ01004479.1:0-13587 GCA_002796945.1 Plectus sambesii
AACTTGTCGATCGGTTTTGATTGACCCGCGCCATTCGTATATAAACAACTGGCTCTCTACATCTGTCGTTTCTTCGGCAATACGCACGTAACTGAGAATGACTAAAATGAGAAAGAGGCAGTAGAGACTCGTTAGGCTTGTCGACGAACGGCGCAAAAGTGCAATGAGTAAGTTAACGCGAAAAGGAAATAATGATAGAGGAATAGTATCGCAGAGCCGCTCGGCCCGACTGCTACTTCTACGACTGGCAAATAACATTCTGCAAGACATCTCAACGCCGCCAATAAATTTTAAAATCAAGCAGGGCTGTAGCCTGAGAAATACACTACTCTAATACGAACATTCTGCGACCATTTGGTTTTGAAGTTTCCATAATAATGCGAAATGGTGTAAACATAGAGTAGTAGATAGGCGCAATACGAAGTAGTCTGCGTGTGCAATTGAGACAACGCTCAAAAGCCGGAGAGCGACAATTCTGGCGCATCATCTCCAGTATTCTTTATCTGAATATCGAGTGTGTGACTGTCACAATCGGATCCGATGAAGAAAGGCTCTTCTACCGGCCAAAGCCACTTCTGAAGCAATAAACGCAAGTGTTTCATCCTTACACCATCAAGTGCAACTGTTCATTTAGGTCAATACAAACTGAATGAGGAATTCAGATAGCGCAGTTTGGCCGAGTAACCGGCCTGTGACACCACGATTCAGCGCTACTTCACTCTACAGTGCATCAGCGCGAGAATGTCTGCTGGTGAAAGAGGATAGTGGGGACATTGAAGTAGGTCATATGTTACACCGTTGCGATGCACATTATTATTTCTTTATTATGGCACTGATGTAGTTGCTATTTGGCTACAATAATTACCGTGCATGAGATTTTAGCGCACTGGGCATATTTTGATTCAACATACAATACACCGATTTTTATCCCATGAATATTATGCAACATATTCAACGTTCACAGACCAATTTTATAAATCTAATGTAAACATTAAATCTGGAAATGTAATTACATTACTGTATTGTCGCCACTTATTTATTTACAAAATGTGTGATGATAATGCAAAAATATAATCACATTTCCATTTTAATATTAATTTTATCAAACTGGCCCTGAACTGCGCGGCGCTCGATTCAAATGGCTGCACCTACTCTGCCCTCTTCCCGTATCGCATTACATCAAACATCAATATCGTTTGAGAAATGTCAATAGTAAATACGTCATTCTTGCAAATTTACAAGTCATATCATCAGTTGCAGACGTCGCTTGAATCCAAGTTACCAATTCATACGGTCGAAAGCAATACCGACGTAATTTGTCAACGATGCGCTTGACGCCAGGCTCGTCCGTCGATGCACTTGCTCTTGGACGCATTTGAAAACAAGGCATTCAACAGCCGCATCGCTAATGTACGGTTAACGCAGCGTGCTGTTCACGTATGTCTTGTTGCATGTGCTAGCTTTAAAAATGCTGCTAATTCACATCGTAGTCATTTGGTTACATTGCATCTAAACGATCGCTAATAATCTGTCATTTATCTCGCAAGTGAGGTTGCAAAAAATAATTTAGTGTGAGCAACCAATTCTATCATAACAATTTATAACTGTGTCGATACCACTGTATCAAACCACGTTTAAGAGCATTTTATACACTGGCATTTTATTGCTCTGATATTATTTCATTCGTCTTTAATTATTAATGTACTTAGAACTTATAATCTCCAGCCTGAATGACGTGCATGATCATAGAACGCAAGCAACTGAAGGCTGATAAAGGCAATAGACAGTAGCTTCGTTACGGGTGCGGCTCGTTTACTCAGCGTCCATCCAAAAGTACCATGCGCAGGATGAACTATGATAATCGCTTCACGCTCGGTTAGTAAGTGCCAAGAGCAAACAACCACACAATCTGATTTATATTTGCTGTCTCCGTGGGAGAGTTACTGGTAACCTATAAGGGAGTTAGCCTGGGCGACTGAAATTTGGCAAAGTGGACTTTGTTTATCCACTAAAGCTGGGGACCGCTGCAGTCGGCGTCTTCGGAAGGTTGAGGCATGCTTCCCGCCGTCCTCTGTCTCAAAAGAGGCAGGGCAGCGTACTAGGCCAGGTTGTAAATATAGGCGCAGGTTGCTGCAGCAGTATAACAAGACGGAACTAAAATTTTTTGAGGCGTTTCAGCTGCCAATTAGCAACAATGAAGACCTGGCAGTTTTGGCTGTTTTCTGCGTTCTCTGCCGCTCTTTACTGCAGTCATCTAACCTGCTGTCACGAGAGTAGCACTTTTTGGATTATTGGCCGTCACTCAAATGTGCCTTTCGACATTGCTCTACTAAAAGAAGAAAGTCAGGCCCATGATGTCGCTAAGGAGACAGTTGTTCAAACCGTAAGCGTTCTTCGCTTTTCGACGGTGGACAGCCGAGGGCTGTTGTATGAAACTATTGCGACTGCGAAATTGTGCAATTGTAAGCGCAGTATTAGGCTGGAAAGCTGAAAGCATGGTGATAGCCAAAGATTAATCTATCATTGCACATGCAGCTCTGTACCGCTGCAAATGCAAAGTGTTTTTATGGAAGAGACATCAGCTATCAACCGACGAGTTTTGCTTGATTTACAGATTATTTCAGATATCAAGTTGCTTGAATGAGGCAGGATTCCTGTCAGCCGATATTGTTGCATTTCGGTCAGTTTAAGCTTTGCTTGTTAAAGTTTCACTCTCATCTGCGACTGTTCCAGGCATCCAAGCGGAAGTTTTTCGTCGGTCTCTGCTGATGCAGGCTCAATATTTTTTGCAAAACTTACTTTCAATCAAGTGCATGATCGCTCGACCATTATCCAGCTGTTCAGAGCGAGATCAGAAATACTGCTTCTGTCATTGTCAGGTGAGCGCTCAAATAAACATCTTTCACATTTGCATACTTCCCGACTTAATTTGTGTGTCTACGGTAAAGCATGAAAAATAGCTTTTGTCCCTGATTTTCGATCGGTTAACTACTGCGATGCATGCTAAATCTCATTCGTCATCATTGCTAGCAGAAGTGAGTATAAATGCTTGCCTCTGACACTTTAATACTACTTCTTCAACTTGGCACTGTAACTGTATGAGCGATAATAGTATCAGATTAGCATGGTTATTATTTATTTACATTCAGTATGACGAAAGAATAATGCTGGAACTAAAATTCAAAAATAAAGTAGTTTAGACCGCGAAATGATCTTCGAAGACGAAATTACGCGTCAGAATGTGGAACAGGTGCTGAGTCAGTTGGAAAGCCGCCAAAACAACTGCCAAAATGGGGGTGTTCAGCTCCAGGACAACACGTGCGCCTGTCCTAATTACTTCACGGGCGACTTCTGCGAACAGAGAGTTTGTCTGAATGGCGGCTATACCATAGCCTCGTATCCGAGATGCGTCTGTCCTCCTGGATATCACGGACTACACTGTGAACCGCGTATGCTTCAGTGCTTTTTCTTTTCACAAGCATAAATTCTTCGCTTACTCATCATATATTTTTATAACACTGTTTGTTACAATAACTACTCCCTAATTTATGACTAACACAATCATAAAAAATATTTTTGACAGATGAGCTTCTTTAGTTCTTCACGATATTTCTATGTTTATAGTAAAATGAGCTGGTTCTGCCGTGGGAACTCTTAAAAATGTGCTCAAATTGAGAAGTCAAGTTGAATAGCTGATTTCTATTAAATTTTTCGTTGCTAATCTACAATTTTTTAGTTCCTTGCTCACCGGCAACGCAGTTCACATTTGATTTCCAACAGAAGACGCTAGTAGTTGTGTTCGAAGCTCGGGACTCTATGGCGATTGACTTGCAAGGACTTATTTCGGCACTCTCATCGGTCACTAACTTTTTCCAAACTAATCGTCCGGGATACTACGATTCATACCAAATCACTACTGTCGTACAGCCAGGTAAATTTTCAGTTGGCAGAAATGCGATGGAAGACTTTTTGCCCCAACTAAGTTGTGCGTAACAGTCGTTTCATACGAGTTTGCCTCTAAAACAGCCATTTTCACCTGAAATTTTACTCTATCAAAAGCGAAGTCGTAACGTTCGGACTGGCTTCAATCTAACAATAAACATTCAGTCCTTCTGTTGCGTGCTGCATAAACTATTCTCACCTCTTAAATTTCGCAAAATAACAGCGTTCAATGACATCATTTATCAACGCCAGCGGCTAAGCCGAAGAACAAGGTTTTGGACAAAACAATACTTCGGTGAAATAAGTTTATACCGGTAATTGCGAGACCGGCCAAATCACCGGTATTAGCGAAATATCGGAATAAGCGAAACCGACTTAAACGAGTTCCACTGAATTGCATCGATGGCTCTTTAGTATCCAAATCGCGTGATCCGGAAACGGTCTTTTCTTGCAGACACTAATCCAGGGATCATAAAACAGACCATCTGGTATCGATCATCCAGCGATTTCTTATCTTCGCTGCAAAATGTCGTCCTACTTTCGGGCAACTGTAATCAGCCGATACTGACTGGCATCCTAGATGCTATTCAGCATTCACCGTATACCCATGCCAAATCGCCATATTTCATCTTCGTAGATGCTTTGGCCAGTGATATTGACATGGAGGAACAAGTTCGAACTGCAGCACTAGCTTGGGGAGTCCAGGTTGGGAAGTCCATTATTTTATGAGTCGATATCTTAAAAGAGTTACAATATACGACGAAGAACAGCTCAGCGTGCTGTTGTTCAAAAGTCTGATTCTATTTCTTTTAACTACTTTGACTGAACGAAGTTCAATCTTTTAATGTTTACTAAACGAATGCCAACATCACTGTCCATAACGACTTGTAAATATTTCAGCTATTCTTCATTACCAGTCAACTGCAAAGCTCCGGATGCAGTTTGGATATCGGCGATCCCGGCTTTCAAGTTTATTTAAACCTGGCCAGAGCAACGCAAGGCGAAGTTATACAACTGCAGTACAGTAAAGCTGACGTTGAATCGGTGAGATGAATCATCCTGCCAATATATAAATATCGATAATCATTCACATACTTATGAAAGATTAAACAATGACAGGGGATGCTCATTTCAGCTGGTAAATTTAGTCGTTCCTCTTTTATACCAAGAAACTACGATAGCTGCAGCAAACTACGCAGCATGTCCCGCGAATGGCAAAAGCGACAATTTCACAGTTGATTCCAGTGCAAAAGAGCTGCTCATATTCTCAACTGGAGGTTTGCTCTTCTAATTTTTATTGTTTGGGTGATGGAACAAAAACTGCTTTAAAAGTTCGCGGAACGGTCGATAGAATGTTTTGACCAGTGCGCGGGAGTTGAACAATAAATCATTTTCGTCATACCACAGATATATTGCGAACGCGGCAGTTTAAGTTCTATTTTCCGCAATCAATGTCAAGCACTTTGGCGTAATGCTACATTCTCATGTTTGCACACATCTCGAAGATTTTATAAATATAATAAATTTGAAAAAGCCTCATAATTCTGTTCGAGCAGCGATTGACACAGGCTTCCGTTATCAATTCATGATCACTCTTCTTATTCCGCTCACCTGTTGATGCTCTTTCTAGGGGCATTTTTACTCTCTAACGGCAACCCGTTGACGCCGCAGAACACCAGCGGCGATTTGAATATTTTCTCACTGCCGACATCCACCAACAACGTTGAAGTGCAATCAGTGAGTAGCGGAAACTGTGGATATCGCGTGTTTGTGCAGAGCACAAACTCTATATTGGTCAGCTACACGCCTAATCCAAGCATCGACTCATATTCGACCATCATGACAGCAGGTAACAATCACATATATTTGTGACCATACTTTTTTCACATTCGAATAACATCGCAATCCATCCTAAATTGTGCACTCCAGATATTACAACAGTTTGGTCTAAAGAAGCAAATATTATTCAGCATGAGGCATTGACATGCGATTTAAAGGTATAAAGAATTAAAAATGTAGTATTTCATCGTGTATGGAATGTAGAGCGTGGTGCCTATGTGTCAAATGATTCACCATTCGAGTTATTTCCAAAAATTACATTATTAATAACATTTCGCGAAAGCGAAGCAATATCAACTTTGTTCAGAATCTCAGGCTGTTAGATATGATAAAGAAACCTCTGACACGTCATATCAGGTATGCTTTATCTCTGTGTTTCAGGATTGCCCTTTTCTGCAGTAGCACGATCCACAACTGTGCCTCTCCCGACAAACTTGTCTTTGGCATTCTTCAACGATGATGATGAAACACCGCTTTTTACTCCGGATTTTTCATTAACAACACAAAGATCGACTGACTGCATTTTTCCCACCTTGTTCCAAGCTTGGTCTTCCTGCGTTCCCGGTCCCCTGAATGTCAAGGTAAATTTGGCGTTCTACCCGTCATACCATAAACTGAAGCTGATGCGAAGAATCCGATATGAACCGATAATTTAATTGAACGATGTGTGATACAGTGAAGTATATTTCTGCTTCCACACATTACTTGGGAATATCATAATTTCCCTGTCTTCGCAAATCAAACATCTTACGGTTGAGTAATGATTAAACATACTTTTGGAAGGGTATCACGCAGCAGTGTTGTTTGCTCACTCCGTTAGCTGTGTTATTTTAGCTCTACGCACAAGTTCCAGGAATTGGCAGCATCGAGCGAGTGTATCCCGGATACTGTCATGATTGTAAGAAGGACCGTACAAATAATTATCAGCCAATAACTTTGCTCTTTTAGTCCAACTAGTGCCCACTACAACAACGTCTCCAATCACATGTCAGAATGGCGGAACACCGTTGGCGCACGCCTGCGGCTGCCCTGAATATTTTGAAGGAAAGTTTTGCGAAGTAATTCAGTGCATCAATGGAGGAATTATGAAATACGCTCCCGATGGCACCAGTTACTGCTCCTGTCAGCTTGGCTATACCGGCCTCCATTGCGAGATGCGTGAGTTGCAAATAACTAAAATTAATCGATCGCATGAATACAGGAGGGGCTCAGCAGTGTTTCATGACGATGCCAGAGAGAAACAAATTAAATCAATCACTGCGCTTACAGTTCGGCATTTTCCGAGTTCAGCAGTTGAAATGATAAAGAGCATTCTTTTTATACAGTGACTTGCAATGAGACGAGTTCATCGGTTCTTGGCGGATCTACCGATCCCACTCATCGGGACCTGTCCGTAGTCATTCTGAACAGAATCTCAATGGCAAGTTATCAGTCCGAATGGCGATATGGATTCGAAAACTTCACGGGATGGTACGACGCAAATCAACCAAACTACTTTAACAACTACTACATCACCACGTTTATTGCAAAGGCTAATTCAAGTCAGTATTTTTTTGCATAATTATATCGTTTATTTGACATTTTGACTCAGTCATTTTGTTAATGTGCTTTTTCGTTTTCCACCTGAAACGTTCGCTATTTTCTTCTTTTATATTTAGATAATCATGAAGTGCATAGTGTCTAACATTTCAATGTTTGTGATAACACTGAGCTGGTCACATAATTGTTTTTTAAATTTAAGTAGTTCTTAACGCTATTCAGCGTGATATCCCTATTTTTTTCATGATCTCGTTCAAATGAAAGAATTTAGGCGGCTTTGTATACAATATAATTAACAAGCTACCATTCACAACATCTGCGGCATTTCGATCACAGATCCGTGGCTTGGGTTTAACGGTTTCAACTGTCACGACTGGACAGCCAGTTCTTTCGGCCATTCAACGAACGATTGTCGACGATTCGGGCAATATCGCGATCAAAAAGCGATCTCCGATGTTCGTCTTTGTCGATGATGAGCCCTCCGACGTCTATTTACTGCGCGACCTTGAGTTATTGGTTGTTCAATCGCAAGTTCAGGCAAGTTTCTTCTTTTAATTAATTTGATAATTATTTAATTTAAAATCAACAAGTTTAACTCATCAAACTGGCTTGTTTCATAAAACTTAGCCATTTTTGAACTGCAAGCAAGATTTGAGACAGGATTTGAGACAAATCACAGTACGCGCAATTCCGCAGTTTCAATATTTTAATGAGATAGTCGCGAGAATGAATCCTGCGTTAAGCGTACAGACCTCGACGTAAAGCAGCTTTCTGAAAGTGGGGTTACTGATGATAGTTCACTGCAACACAGACTCACTTGCTAATAAGCGATTTTTTCCTATTCTCGCATGATCGCCTTTTGCGATCAGACTTTATACTTTGTGATTGCGATAGTTCTTTTAGTTGTTCATCATCGTCACATCACAGTATGCAAGTCAGACAACGTGTGGAATTGCTGCAAGTGGGACGGGACAAGTCGTTTATTCCCAACTGGCTGCAATTTCCGGCGGAATATTCGTCAACTTCTGCTATTCTTCACTCAACAGTCCAATCACAAAGGTAATCGCGAAGTGATCTTAATAGAATGCGATAAGCAAATTAATTACATTAACATCGTGCTTGGAGTCGTATGTTGTAGTGACACATCGAATAAAACCATTTCAGACATTGTCCGCACTTGGTCCGATTCTATATCAACTCGAAACTATGACCCAGCTGGATGCTCCAGACTGCTCGACTGGGATTACAGATTCGTTTGGCATCGGGAATCAGCAAACTTACTACATTATTTCTACATCTGACAGTATGTTAAATGGCGCTGTAAAAAGGACAGGAAATGATAGTGACAGAGAGAAAATCTATTTTCGAAGATAAGAGTTGCATAAGTAAAAAAAGATCAAATTCAACAAATATATTTGATTTTTTGATATTTCGAGCCACGATATCATTTATGAAATCAATTTAGGTTACAAATATTGGGAAAGTGTTGAATTCTCTGCATTAGACAGAGCCAAATTTATGGTAACGGGATGTTTCGAGAAGATGACCGGATTTTCTAAGATCCTGTTTCAGTCCTAATCCTAAACTTACTCAGTCATAGACTTTCACATATTTTGTTATACAGAAACGCCGAATGTATCGCTGTACAATTTGGACTTGAAACAAACTACAGTGCCCACAGCGAGCTTGAATATCAGCAATTTTTATATATACTCTCTTAATGAACTACCGTTGGGCACCTACAGTATTACAATGGTCAGCGCCGGACAGTGCCACTTCAAAGTTGCTGGATCAAGTTCGATCAGCGCATTTTACGGCTTCGCCACGCCTGGATTTGACATTACAACTACATATGCACAGCTCGGTAGGCGATTTAATGCAAGTAGTCTGCTTATTTCATTTGAAGCAAATTCTGAAAAGATTTTGATACACGCAATTAAGTCGTAAAGTATCTTTGTAGAACAATATCTACGTGCATTCCTTTTACTTTTAAAATTTTGTGGGCGAACGAGCAGTTCCCGAATTAATTTTTCGCAAGTCACCAGCAAGTTTAGCGTGGCAAATTTTGCACTACTTCGATTATGAATTCATTAATATGCAAACGCATAAGATATCATTATTATATAAATAGTGCAAAAAACCTCATAATTCATCGCGATTCTTCCTGCGATGTTACCTAATTTCTTGAATAATTTTTACGGTTCATACCTCATTGCTCAGGATTAGCATCATTCAACATCCTCAGCCTTTAAACTCTGTATATGTTCGTTTAGGAAGCCAATTGCATCCTGTTGTTCATTTAAGTGGATTGACAACTGCACCAGAATTGACAGTACAGATTTACGGTCAGTATAATGCTCAAATTGGAGGCGGAGCAGTATTCTACTTGGGATCGAGTGTCTACCGCGGCAATTCCAACTGCTCATACGAACTTTACTTTCCGGGGCAATGGGAATGTACAGCTCCCTATCAGTATTTCTACATTAAGGTACAGTATCAGTCCATTGTCCGACTTTGAATAGTATCTCGTCAAAACTCTTCTACGAGCTGATCCAAGGGGAGCGGGAACGATGTGTCAAGACACACCAAGGCATGATATAGCGGCGCATTCTCTTTTCTAACTAGTTTTATACCTTCTTCATTGGTATATCGACTCTGTACGCTTCGAAAGAACATACTCTATGCTACTATCTTAAATAGCCCTTCTGCTTTATCAAAGACAGTTGCAATCCACACTGCACATTTTCCGGTTTGACCATATGAACGATATGCTCTTCAAATGAGAGCGCGGAATGACAATTTGCAGTAAGCTTTCGCTCCTGACTGAACAAATTTCTATCTATATTACTAAAAGTACGCTTGTGAAGATTTCATTAAGTGATAAGTACGATTGCAGTTTTTGGTTAGCGACGCATCGAAAACCCAACGCACTATGACGGGTTACTGTATGGGCCTTCAGCCGCAAGAATGTGTCAATGGCGGCGCGTTTAATCCTGTCATTGCTGGCTGCCAGTGCCACGCACCCTGGACTGGAACTTTTTGCCAGACACCATTGTGCTTTAATGGTGGTACACTTGTGCCACAGGATCAATCCTGCAATTGTGCTCAGGGCTACACTGGAGTCCATTGCGAATACGGTAAGAAGTTGTTCTTTCGGGATTTGGACTTTCTATGAATATAACGAAACATTTTCGAAGTCAAAAAAATTTAAAAAACGTTGTCCTGGTACTCGAATATTTCGTTAAAGTGGAATTAGCACATTCACCTCATCACCAAATCAAAGCGTAACCAATGAATTACTACGGCATAGAGGCTGAGAATGTGGAGTACTGCTGTCTCCATTCATCCTCCCCAGTTTTCGACATGGTTGTGAGCGATCAATCTAATTCATTCATTTGCAGTCAGCTGCCCCGTGAAGAATAATTTTGTTGCGGGTGAACCGGCTCAATTCGAGTACAAGTCAGTTGCGTTTGTGATCGATATGACATTGAATGCGGCAGGGATAAATCAATTCATAGCAGACAATATCGGCCAGTTCCTTCAAGTTACTGCATCAACCGAGAAACAATATACTTTGGTCACATATGACGAAAACAGTAAGTCATTCGTACTAAAAAAGCCTATATTGCAGCTCGTGGTACGACAGTTGATCACGTTACACTATGTTGAAAGATACCATTTCTACTTTAACCTGGACCGTATGAGTCATACCGGACATACTGTATTTACGGAAATCGTAGCACAGTGCTACTATTGTTTCGACCCCCTCTACCCTGTGCTACTCTTTCCGCGTGTGCTACTATTATTTCAACCCTCTCCATAATATGTACCAACTTTAGTTCAATCTCTTCCTCAATATAATTTATCATCATTAGGACACGGAAAACGGTATTCAATGAAAAAATAGCAACGTTTTAGAAAATTTCAGTTCACAGTTGCTATAAGACTACCAAATCGTGATCACTAACATCATCATCGGCTCTGAGATAGTCCTAACCCCGGTCAATAAGTGAAAAATATGTCACATGTGTTACTATTTCAACGTATGCTACTATTTTAGTGTGTGCTACTAATTCCGTGAATACGGTATATCGAGTCAAAAATTACACGCTTTCATATATTTTATGAGAAATATTCTAGTTTATGCAGAAATGTGGAATTCTATGTGAAAATGGCATCTTTTCCATTTTCATGTCAAATTCGTTGCTTTCCAATTCTGAAAGAACGTTCTGTTGGTCAAATAAACGGAGAAAACGTTCTTTGCGATTAGAAAGGATTGTTCTTCTTAATCACGACTAGCCAAGCAACAGCGTGAAATCATTGTGGTGGTTTCCTACGACATTACTTAATAATTTATCTGTGTTAAATGAGGAAACGAGCACTGATTTTAGGCGTATACGACATTATTACAACTTCGGATGCAAACTTATTTCAAAATGTAACAGAAAATACACTTCGTCCGAGTGATTTGCGCCAGGAAGCGCATAAATTGAATCACAACCAATTTGATACTGTTCCGGATGTGCTATCATTCGAAGGACTTTTGCAAGCACTGGAACTGATCAACGTTCAGCCAGCCATTGTTTACGTCTTTGCAACTGGCCTACCTTATGTCAATTTCAGCGATTCCAACTCGGCGCATACATATGATCGTGTTTTCACACTGCTCGAAAACCAGCAGATCCAAGTGAGCTTGTGTTGCATTTAAATATGAAAACATAAAGAAGGCAATATATCGTAATTCTTCGAGCGTCTGCTAAACTAGATGATATGAGAATCTCTATTGCCGTTAAAATTGCGACTGTATTTCACAGGTCAACTTTATCATCGGAGGATTTCACGCAGACATTCTTACTGGTCCAGCTGCGGAAGATATGCAAAAAGTGGCGACATTCACTAGTGGTCGAACCATTTATACTGGAAACTTCTTCGGCGCGCCTGGCCAATTTGCAAATGCAAGAGGAACATAATAGTTTTTTTCTGAATTATCGTTCAAACGAGACAGTTGCCCTAGAAGGGCCCATGCATTTAGTTAGTAGAAACCAAAAGAAGAGTCGGAATGTTTTATAATCCAGAATACTTATTAAGCACTGGGCTTCAAAGAGCTCTAGTATAAGAATATAAAATATCCATGCAGGTGAGATGTGTAACAGCCCAAATTTAACTTTATGTTAGATAGCATGGCCCAACGTAGTTAATAACTATTTCTGGTGAGCTCTGCAGAGCATAGGGTGGTCGAAATTCTCTCTTAAGTTCAAGCAAGAGTATTTTTATCAGCAAATTTACACTTTTGGCTCATTCATTGTATCCAAATATGAACTTTCAGCTAATAGCACAATATTTGCCGCTGACTGTGCAAGAAAATGGTTTTTTGGTGGAGCATATTGTCGCCGACTGTACAACTGCAACCGTCGCTTATGTTCCCATCGATTCTAAATCCGACTGGTTCTCGCTGATTATTATCGGAAGTCAGATGACTGTCACCCTCTATGATGCTGATGGTACTGCATTTAAATCTTGACATCACAGTCATATTTTGTGTCATTTACATAATTATTGGTCCCTTCAAATTATTGTTCCATTTCAGGGAATCTCTATCAGCAAAATGCCAGCGAGATTATTACAAATGACAAAGAAGCAGCGATGATTGTGCGGATTTGTAAGTTCATGATGCACTTTAGCGGCATTGGAGTGTTTGATTTGTATTTCACTTACAAAAACGATTTATTGTATCATTGTGGAGGTCTCCATTATTGGAGCGAATGGGATAAAATTATGCTTTCTTCCTCAAAATCTGGTCCGAGTTTTAATAACAAAATTAAACTTAAAAATTTATGATAGATGCATGTTCGATTTGAGTATCCATTACTCTATGGAAAGATTTTCTATGATTAACGCTGATGTTGGGCAAGAATATATTTTGCGTTAGAAAAAGAAATGAGATAATGTAACTTTTTTGGGTATGTTTGTGATCAGTAAATGTTATATAGAAGGCAATCAACATCACATTAGATATATTTCAGTTAACAGCAATAAGCCGAGTTTCGTCGGCTTTTGGAGAGTGTCGATAACGACTAAATCTGGAGGCTGCACGTTGCAAGCACGTGTAGCAAGCAGTATTCAAGTGAATTATGGCTTTTCCCTCTCCATTTCAGCCGACACGACCACTCCACAGCCTTTTTCTGGAAGTAAGTATTCATACAGATTGTCGAATAAACTTTACACGAGTATTTCTTTTCATGTCTCGCCATCGAACAAACGCTATTT
>NIUQ01004480.1:0-13577 GCA_002796945.1 Plectus sambesii
GTTATGACGTTTTGCATCTTTTATAATACGAAAGTATTACTACATAAACTACTATATTTTACACACTTACCGCTGTAGCGAATTTCTGATCGACGTTAGCAGATTGTTTGGATGGTTGCGTGGCTGGGTTTCGGGGTGTACAGTAAATCATAACGTTTTGTTCATACATTGGCGGGAAACATGGGTTATTCCTTGTTGCCGTTGCTATCTAAAATCGTTGAATATGTATGTAATATACATAGAAGTTGTAATAAGCTTGCCTTGATAGTGAATAAATACGGCATCATCGGGTGGAATGTAGCGTTTGTTTCAGCTGTTTTAACGTTATAGAGGAAAGTGTTTAAATGAGTAAGGTTTGGCTGTCCGCTGTGTAGATATTCGAGTTCGTCTGGGTCTTCCATTAATATTTGCAGTTCGGTTATTGTACAAGGAATAGATTGTTGAACCGGTAGGTCGACTGGTATGTTCAGACATTCCATCATGTAATCTTAATCGGTTTTTTTTAACTTGATTTATGTAAAAACATACACTAACCTGACATAGCAGTTCATGAGTGAAATGAGAGGCAAAAATTGCTTTCGACAAGTGAAATAGAAGAGATGATTAACAGAGCGATGAACAGAGACATTGCGATGCACATCGATTGAGGAGCAATGAATACATGAATGGTTGAAGACCTAAAATCCGTTCTTATTCTGTGAGAACCTTTATTTGGTATTTGGTTATGTGTGAGAGATTGTTTTTATCTATTTATCTATATCCATATGCGCTAGTAATTAAAAGGATGTGATCGATCAGTATTGTATGCATAAACAGAACGATTGATGCAAGGTACGCGACGTTTGCATAGATTTTGAACAGAGGTGTACACATAATAAGATGGACGATTTCTGCAAAACATTACAGTGTGACCTTAGGCGCATTGCGCGGTATGGATATGTTTATGACAATCGACGCTAATCGGAATACACCTTACGATAAGCTTTGTTATTGTAGCGAGAGATATACACAGCACTGATCGTAGATGCGCGTACGATACAACTCGCGCCATCAGAGACGCGTTCATATGACGCCGACGTGTTTATGGTAATTGACATTAGTCGAGGCAAAGTGTACTATAAGCTTTGTTATTGTAGCGGGTAAATACAACGACAGTTGTATTTGCTCGTACAATACAATGCGCGACGCACAGATGTTTGTTTAATACGCTGACCATAGTCTTTGATGCATTGAGTGTACGTAAATCGGGATCTGCACTAGTCTTTGATGCGCCGAGCATGTGCATATTGGGATTTGCAGTAGATAGTGCGTGCCGCGATAAACGCGTCGCGCCTGAGAGGGGGGATATACACAACGGCGATATGCGTGTACTGTCAGAAACGTGTTCACATTGCATCGACAGCGCTCGAGGAAAACAGTCTGACCATACCATATGTAACACAGAGATCTGTTCTGAACACTGTAGACATCAGTATCGCCTGGGCCATATAAGTAACATCGTTCAGATATTCTATAAACTACTACTTATGCACTTAAACACCAAGAGCTACATAGAGCCTACCTTGAGGCCATGGATGAAGACCATTATCCAACAATATACCAAGCATATATCTCAAAAGTTACACAATTTCGCGCAAACTTCAACTTACATTATGTAAAGTTTGGAGCAAATTCTGAGCGATTTTACGGCATCCCATTCTGTTTTCTTGTTTAATGAAGCATTTACCCCAAATCCTAAAGCACATTCTTGATTTAGAGTCTATTTGAGTTGCACATTAATACTTTTAATCTTTGACGCTCACCACACCCGATGTAAGGCCACTCTACACATGTATAACTGATTCAGTGTTATCAAAGATTATCCATCTATCAAAGTTTTTTGCTGACTTTGCCAACATTTTTCAAAAAATTTCTCTCCACATCTATATATTTCTTACGCATCATATTTTCCATTTCTTCAACAGAGATGAAGAAGCCGGGATTGGTAGTGAAAGTGGCATTTCCCTTGTCACACTTGGCAAGTCCATCCGGTTTAACGAATGGCATCACCCATTCACCACCTAATTTACTCTTTTTCCAACCATGAAACATGAAGTCATGGGCGCAGTATTTTGTGCCAGTAATCCATCCATCTCTCAACCAACCCCTGCCTTTTCTGACAATTTTTAGCTTTCCGGGCCAGTGCCTGTTGGCTCCCAAGACCATGCGTGCGCATGCTTCAAACACATTGAGATCAAAATAGTTTTTTGAAATATTCAGCCAGCGCTCGCATTGAGTTCGTTCAATGACTGCTAATGGAGCAAGTTGTTCCATTAAAATCATCTGAAACTAGGAACTATGACTAAATTGTAAAAATGAGCCAACTAGAGTGGGTAAACGCTGGGTAAAATGTCTAGCACCAATCAGTGACTTCCAGTAAAGAGCGTGTACTCACAGAGAGTCCACAATTGAATTTACAATAAAGCTCCTTTGCACAAATGGAAGAGAAAAGCTGGTTGAATATCATATTCTGAGCCATATATATATTATTTTACACTAAAGACCAGAACCTTGGGGGTTCATATCTTGACGACTGAGCTTTTATTATAATCATTCTATCTGGGACATACTTAAAATTCAAATCATCAATATTTGATAATTTAGAGAAATTCACTGCTTGTAAAAAAGTTTGCCTGGGCCCTATTTTACTAAACCACAGAAATTTTTCCACAGATATCCAGAGCATGGAACAGGTCGTAGAAAATCAGTCTCACGAAACTTTCCTGTGGTCTGCAGAGATGTCAGAAATCTGCAGAAACGGAGGCGAGATCGAGCCCTGATCGTAACCAATTGTGCGCGTTAGCTGGGAGCCATGACCAATAGCCATGGCTCTCCAACCAAGTCACACTTGACTTCATCACTTTGAGAGCTCAAAAATCGTAAATTAATAACCAATATCATCATGTAATATCTTAAAATGAAGCTTGCGCAATTATATCTTCACTTCTTTACTTAAATGTTTGCTATATTATCTCTTCAATGCTGTATTTATTGAATTTCACAGCGACAGTGGCGCTCCCAATTGGTAGAATAAGCAAACAGTCATTGGTAACGTCCAGCGCCATCTATCGGCGAACGTTTAACTTTAATTCACCAAAATGAAACCTTATTGACAACGTACAGAGTGCCAGGTCGAAAATCGCTTTTTAAGACCAATTTTTTGAAATTAAAGAATTTTTTAAGACAAACGCTTCCAATTTAAGACAAAATATCACATCGTTTTTGCGACTTTTTCGGCATTTGTTTTTATATAAAAGAAGAATAAGTTTTATTAGTAATATGTGATTTTCAAGAAAGACAGCAATGACATATCAGCAAATCAAATATTTCTGGGAAACAGGATGTGAAATTTAAAAAAGTGGAAAAAAATCACCTAAAAAAATTGGGAAAATACAACCCAAAAAGTGATGGAGTGGGTGAGAGATAGTGTGCTGCGATGAGTCCCACTGTTTTACCTGCACCTTCGATAAGTTGCTGTAATTAATTGCTGTGAAACACCACAAAAGAGACACAGAATTAAATTATTTCAAATTTTAACATTTGTACAAAAAATTTGCACATTTATCTGCTTTTTTGTCTTTAATTTTTTTATGTCTTCTAAGATTTAAGACAGAGCACCTATATTTAAGAAAAATTCTTAAATTTAAGTGAAAATGGACACCCTGACAACGTATCTCAGCTCAACATTGAGATATCAAGCATATTCTGATCGATATTGATGCTCTGTATTGCTTTCAACCATAAAACTTATCGAGGCTGACATTTTATATCATTTTTCTGCAATTCTGAGTTTAAAAAAATTTCACCTGTGGGTCGACCCCTGGGTAAAATTCTCCTCAGATTTCGTAGAGAAAAGGGGCGTGTCCCTGTGATCGATTGATAGCAAAACAGAATTTTCTGTTAACCACGTCTGAGGAAATATTTCTGTGATAATATTTCTGTGTACGAGATCTGTTAACAGGTTCTTTGTGAGATTGAAATGTTCACAGATCTCATATTTCCATCGGATTTTTGATTTCTGCGCTTTAGTGAAATAGGGCCCTGCTTTCGAGTTTTTTGTAGCCCTATAATTATTTCCAGAATTATAATCTCTGCATACTGAAGAATAGTGTACGCTAGAGTGGGTATGCTTAAAATGTCAAATATTGGCACGTTTGGTTAGGTGAGAGCAAATGAAGTATTTTGGGATTTCAACTTCCTTACATGCAGAACGCCGTTGTCTGTTCCATGGAAGCTGTTGGGCAGCCGATATTCGAAGTTAGCCCATTCAGTGAGAAAATAACGCGCATAATCTGAATTTTTAGCCAGATAGCTGCCAGCCGCCACCTCCCAATTAAAAAAACGATCATAGAAAATGAGATCGATTGTATCATCGATGTGCTCTTCGATTCGATGATTGGGATTAATCACTCCAATATCGGCGTCAAGAAATAGCGTCCAATCGTGCTTCTTTATGTAGTGCGCCGCTATGCAGTGTCGCCTGAGCATCGTCTGAAAGTATAATCATTCAATCGCAAATGGATAAAGATCAAAATTCTGTGAGACAGTAATCAAATTTGGTGTTTCAAGCATTTGTTAAACAGTGAAAACCAGAAAATCATCCCATCTGCTGTAGCGTTTTTCAATATTACGTTAAAATAATTCTGATTATATTAAGATTAGTGTTGAATAAAATTTTAATTAAAAAGCGTTTAAATTCAATCTTTGATTATATTTCTTTTCCTAAGACATTTGGGTCAATTTTCTGAGTATTTAGACTTTTCAGATGAATAGAAGCACGGTTTTAGAATTTGATTTGTTCGCAATCAGTTAGCACCACTTATGATACAGTTGTGCTAACAAGAAAATGAAATAGTCTTTTTCTAATTTAGTCAGTATATTACTAATTATAGTACAAAGGGGGGGGGGGTTAAAATGAAAACAATAATTTTTTTATACCTCCCATTATGTTCAACTGATGCAGATTATTTATTAAGGGCATTAGAATATCATATTTTATAATACATGTGCAAAGAGACAACTCCAAAAACCCAAGCATAAGCGTTTTCGTAATCGTAATTGTAATCAGCCTGTGATCAGTTATCCCTGCAGATGATACAGGTCACAACACTCTTGCTATTGCCTGCAGTCATTTGTTACTCATCGCCACAGTCTGCAAAATTCTTTAGCGATTGAGTCCTCCCAGCATGTGGTTGAACACCCTCTACTGTGCTTGGTGTCCCAAGGACACCATTCTGTGATGGAGTTTGTCCATCTGCCATCGGCATATTGAGCTACATGTCCAGCCCAGCACAGCTTGCTTCAGGTGGCCACATTGACAACATCCTTCACCTTTGACAGCTTATTGGGAATGTGATCATGTAGAAAAATCTCAGGTAGGTGCCTTTCCATAGCTCGCTCAGTGACTGCAAGTTTCTGAGCATCTTTCTTTGTCAGGGACCAAGTCTCATTGCCATATATGAGTGCTGGGATAATTGTCAAGTTGAAGAGGTGAGCATGAGTTTGGGGTCTGACGTTGCGATCGCTGGCTCTCGAATAGACGCAAAGCTAATCCATGCTACCTTTCAGCGTCATGCAAGCTTGTGGCTGATGTTGTGATTCATTGTCAGTTCCTGGCCAAGGTAAACATAGCTGGAGACCTCTTCAAGGGCATCATTGTCAACCTTGATTGAGTCTGCGTCTGCATGCTGATTTCACATCCACTTTGTCTTTGTGCAGTTCATCCTGAGTCCAACTGCCTTGCTGTTGCGGTTGAGATTGTTGAGCATCTTCTGAACATCTGCTGTAGTGTCTCCAATGAGAACATTGTCGTCTGCAAATCAGAAGTGGGTGAGCTTCTGCCCATTGATGTTGAGACCACCAGTGATTTCCATCTGTCTAAAGACATCTTCAAGGCATGCTGTGAAGAGCTTTGGGGAGATGGTGTCACCTTGTCTGACGCCTCCTCCAATTGGAATCCTCCATGGTTTGTAGAACAGCATGATGTCTGTAGTACAGTCATTGTTGAGCTTCTGGAGTAGCATGATGTAGTTGCTGTCAAATCCTTGTTGATGTAGGGCCTGTAGAACTGCATTGAACACGATGCTGTCAAATGCCTTTTCGTAATCAACAAAGGTGAGAATGAGTGGCATCTTGTAATTCTGACATCTTTTGATTAACTGATTTAGCACCCGGATGTGGTTGATTGTGCTGTATCCACTTCAAAAACTGGCCTGCTCCTTTGGCTGTTGCTCATCACACTCCCTTGTTAAGCTGTTCACAACAATATTTGTGAAGAGCTTATAAAGTGATGATAGAATGCAAATTGGGCAGTAGTTCTTGAGCTCTTCCTTGTCACCTTTCTTGAACAACAGGACAGTCTTGGACTCATTCCACTGTGATGGTGTTTGAAGATTCCAGATGTATTGACTGAAGCAATCAGCAATGACTTGCCATAGAGTCAGTCCTCCTGCCTTGAACATCTTAATCATGATCCTGTCCTTTCCTGGTTCCTTGCTGTTGTCTGCTTGTTGAAGAGTGTAGTGTACTTTGCTGCTGAGAACATCAGGGATGTACCTTGGAGTTGATGGGCAGGTTGGTGGGGAGTTGATGGTCACCTTTGACTTAAAGAGGTTTGTGTAGAAGTCAGTGCATTCTCACTCCATTCCACCTTTGCGTCTATGACAGTTCTTGTGCAGATAAGCCAATGGTCACTGCCAGTTGAGAATGCCCTTCCAATGACAGTCACATCTTGGACAATCTGTAGTCTGTTGGTGAGGATAAAGTTGATCTCATTCTTTGTTTTACCATTTGGGGATATCCAGGTCCAACGTTGGCCAGATCTTTTTGGAAGAAAGTGTTAGCAATGAAGAGTCTTCTCGACTCAGCCATTGCTGCGAGATGCTCGCCTCTTTCGTTGTGATCTCCTCCAAAGGGTCCAATGAATGTCTTGTTGTCCTGCTTGTGTCCAACTTTAGCATTCAAGTCTCCCATAATGACTAAATAGGTGGAGCGCTTGTTGATCTCTTCTTCAAGGTCGTTGTAGAAGCGTTCAATTTCTTCATCGTCTGCTGCTGATGTTGGTGCATAGACTTGGATGATGTGTAGTGTTTGCTGCTTCTGGAGGTTGATCGTCAGCACCCCTATTCTTGGTCTTGAGACATCCAGCGACTCGATGGACTTGGACCACTCCTTAGAGACTATGAATCCAATCCCGCCGACGTTTCTTGGATCTTCTCCAACCCCCAGGGCCACTGTCGATCCATCCTTCCATTCTGCATAGAGGTCTTTCTGTCGTCGTGTTTCGCATAGCCCGAGAATGTCGCAAGCGATGTGGCTCTTTTCTTCTATGATTGCTGCTAGGTCGGTCTCTCTTGCTATAGTTCTGGCATTGAAGGTGGCGATTGATAGGGATAGCTTGTTGGTGCTTGTTCCATTTAGCGGCCTTCTACCTGAGATTCTAGCGGCCCCTCATTTACAGCCTGGTTGTCCTGCCGCTGTGGGATGGGCATGTCAACGCGCAGGGTACTGGGGTCCTTTTCTGAGTGCTGTCATAGCCATTAATTTGACCATTCATTAGCTGGCTGGGCTTCTAGACCAGTACCTCCTTTATTTAGCTAGGCCCAACTGGGTTGCACACAGTTGGAAGTTGACCACCTTCTCAGCTTAGTTGGACTTGCCAGGATAGGCACCCCGCCATACTTTGCTGGCCAATGCCCAGGGTCACCCTCCCACCATGATGAGGCATAAAGGCAGAGTATGGGAGGGATATGCGTTTTATGTTTCCAAAATGATGATGCCTGTTGAGATGACTAACACCTCTCCTAATACGGAACTTATTAGAATGCGGCTTCTACCTCTGATAAAGTAATCTCTGGCTTGGATTTTCTTTTTTAATCTTAGGAATTGGTTCATTTTTCGTCATTTTATGTTGCTTTAAAAAGGTGAGATATGGCAAAGAAACTAATGGAAAATTGTCCAAAAACACTCATTTGATTTCAATGAAGATTTCTCCATAAGTAACAGACAGATTTTAATGAATATTGACATGCTTGTAGTAGAAAGGCTTAGCTACAAAATGAGCGGTAGCCCATGAAAATCCGATTGTTCCATGCTGAGATATTTGATCGTAAAGCGAGAGATGCTAAACATGCAGATGATCTTTGACATATTCAGTTTTGTGATTAATTAACTCAGTATAGAATGATCGAATTTTCAACGGCTACCACTCATTTTGTAGGCAAGTCTGTTTACTACAAGCATGTTAATTTTCATTGAAATCTGTCCGTTATTTATGGAGAAATCTTAATTGGAATCAAAGAAGTATATTAATATAGCAAATTCTCGCGTTTATTGAAATTAGCATAAGAAGACAAATAGTAGATCAACTGTAAGGCTTAAAAAGAGGAAATCTAAGTTACAATGAGCTCTTGAAGGCAGTGAAAACCACATTGAATTTGGTTGCGTGTTAGTAGAATTTTTTTTCATCAAACGTGTTTCCTCAGTTATGGGCTACCCTGTGTTTGGTAAAAGAGGGGGATAGCTGTTGATGCGTTGCAATCAAAGCATCCGCTCTTTTGTCGATTCATTAATTTTAATCTGATGAACTATGGCTGGATGGGATGCCATGTTCAATAAAGATAGCATGAGCGAAATGATGGATTGAATGGGCAAATTGTACATTTATCAATTCGGCATCAGTTTGTCAATTATTAGTACAACTATGCCACCTTCACAACTCATAGCTTAATACCTTTCTAATCACTATTCAGGTCATTTTATCTGATGAGAAGCAACAATAGGAAAGTCATTTGAGATATTTTTTTATATGTAAACTGGTTGATAGGTAGTAAATATTCAAAGCATTTGTCAGTCCTGTTTACTTGCTCTTCTGCTTGTTATTCAAAGGTCTCACATAACTAACTCGCAGAATGCGCATCATGAATTTATAAATGCGGTTTCTCTATAGCAACGATTTCTAAGCAAAATTGATGGTAGTGCTAAGGACTATGCTCATGTCATTAAATAAAGTCTAAATTCACTTCAACTCGCGCAACAACACGTCATAAAGAGTGTGAGTTATTGCCTGGCGCAATTAGGTTGTGGCGCAGTTTGGTTTTTCTGGTTTGGTTTATAGGGTGGCCCAGGGAAAAGTAGTACATTTGTTAAATTTCATGTATCTTTGCCAGATCTCAACAGATTTATGTGAAATTTTAACGGTAGATACAACGACATATGTTAGATACTTATGTGAAATCTTAATTGAATTGTATGGCTTAACGCTGACTTACAAGAATTTGTTGAACACGACCTTTGTCACATGGAAAAATGAAAATGATACACATAACTGCACATTGTCAATCAGTTAACAAATCATATTTCACCATAGTGAAAATGTTTAAATTCCGTAAACCTTTTGATCGGTATATTGGCCATTTCGGACTACAATCTCGTGTTAACAGGCTTGAAGACCATGAGCTCAAAAAATGCATTGCTGAATGATCTTTGGGTCATTTGAGTGCGTGCTAAACTAATTCTTACACCTCCGCCGTAACACATCTGGTTCAATTAAGATTTCACCCAAGTATAGAGCATATGTTGTTGTATCTATGATTAAAATTTGAATATTTTCACTTTGGCGAAACATGATCTGTCAATTGACACAATGCTGTATTGTGTGTCAATTTCATTTTTCCCCATGAACAGTTTTGCGTTAAAGTAATTGTCACAACTCAGCAGTAACACATCCAATTAAATTAAAATGTCACGCAAGTATGGAGCATATGTTGTTGTGTCTATGGTTAAAATTTCACATAAATCCGTTGAGATCTGTCGAAGATACATAATATATAAAAATGTACTACTTTTCTTATGCCTCCCTGTATTACAAGGCAAGATGCAGTTAGGTTTTTGTGGCGTTCATATTGTTAACATATAAGAACTAGACACAATGGTCAAGACGTTTTTATGTTAATGTAACGTTTGTATGCTAGCATATGAGAACTAGACACAACATAGCCGTGGCAGGTAGAGATACAGGGTGGGCCAACTCAATCAGACACATTTGTTTTGTATGCCATTCTGTTCATAGTTGTCCAATCCGGCCGTTCTATAGCTCATTCGAAAGCTGGGAGTATGGCAATTTTTACCCTATACAGCTTGAATTTTTTATCTTTGATCCTAATCCGAAAATATTCAATTTTGGGAGAACCGTAGTTTTTGAGCTTTTTTAGTTTACAAATACAGTCAACATCGTCCATAGCGAAACCGCCCATAGCGTCACATCGGCCATAGCGTCACTTTTCCCCGGTCCCGAAAAAGTGTACTATGTTTTTTTACAGGCAATTAGTCGGCCATAGCGTCAGGTCATAGCGTCACCCAGCTAATTAGCCATGTTTTTCCCCCATCTCTTGCCGTAACTGCCTAATATAGGCAATTACAAAGGGGGAACCGCGCCAAAACTGTCTTTCTCTCTGGTAGGTCAGTTCATCTGGCTGTCGCCTGCCTTCCCTACACAGAGCTTTCATCGTCTGTAGAGCATTTAAGTGGCTTCAGAATCAAGCTAGTAGTGCAGTACTGTACCGAACGGTGTAAAAAACTCATTTTTGGAAGCAATAATACAGTATTTATTTATAAAAGTCGGGTCCCGCAACGAAAATCAGCATACTGTAGGAGTCCATGGCGTCACATCGGCCATAGCGTCACTTCCTTTTTTTCGGTCCCGAGGGTGACTCTATGGCCGATGTTGACTGTACAGGGTGTCCAATAAGTCACTGAACAACGTTGAACAACTAGTGCACGGCATTGCGGGCACCATTTTGAACGTTCTTTTTTTTAAAAGATAGCCCTATTTCCAACTTAGACTTTCTTTTTTAATCTCTAAAATTAATTCATTTTTCGTCATTTTGTATTACATTTTAAAAAAATGAGATAACTTGTCGATTGATCGATTTGTTTTTTGAATAACTTGGCCCACGATATTCCAGTTTAGTTGAAACTTGGCAAACATAATCCTTAGACAGTGGGATATCGTTTGAAAAGAGAAATAGAAAATTCGGTCTGGGCATTGTAAAAATATGCTCACTCAAATACAAGCCCTCATTTTAAGCCCGTTACCATACCTTCAGGCGTCGTCGGCAATTTGCTTTCAAAAAAATGTTTATGTTTGGCTAATCACATTTTTACAACGCCATGACTGAATTCAATAATTGTTTTTTCAGACGACACTCCGATTTCTGTAGATTAGTTTTGTCACGCTTCAGCTCAGTTGAAGTAACCTGGACCAAGTAATGCATAAAACAAAATTTATCATTACTTTTTAGTAACTCTATACACCAAAAATCTCAAATTTTTTTAAATTGACATAAAATGACGAAAAATAAATCAATTTTAGAGATAAAAAAAAGAAAATCTAAGTTGGAAGTAGGGCTATCTTTTAAAAAAGAACGTTCAAAATGGTGCCCGCAATGCCGAGCACTAGTTGCTCAAAGTTGTTCAGTGACTTTTTGGACACCCTGTATTTGTAAACTGAAAAAGCTCAAAAAGTACGGTTCTCCCAAAATTGAAAATTTTCGTATTAGGACCAAAGATGAAAATTGCAAGCTGTATAGGGTAAAAATTGCCATACTACCAGCTTTCGAATAAGCTATCGAACGGCCGGATTGGACAACTGTGAGCGGAATGGCATACAAAACAAATGTGTCCAATTGAGTTGGCCCACCCTGTATAACACCAAAACCCATCTGTCTGGCTTCCCAGTTGTGTCAGGTCTGCTGCATGTGCTCTCACATTGCCGTTCTATTGCCCTGTGAATAGAGTTGAAAGAAAAGTCCTGCAAAAACATCAGAACGTATTAGTGGCAACAATGGCAGGATTCAACTTATTCCACCCTGCACAAAGAACCCTGTGTTGATATTGCTAGCGTCTCTGCCTATGCTGCCATCTTCACTCTTTTTAAGTGTCTGAGTTGTATCTCTTCAACAACTTGGTATGGTCACCATGGCGTCAGAAGCAAGTGTACCAAAATAGGAGTGTCAGTTGGCACCTCTGCCTCCACCACAACTGTCCAATCAGGTCATGCCTCTCCCAAAGTACAACATCAGTGATAGCTGGAAGACTTGGAGCCTGCTCTTAAAGTTATACATCAAAGAACCTAGCACGCTATCAGACAAGGGCAAAAGGTTACTTTACTCAGTTTGCTTTCCCTCAAGGCAGTTAAAATGTTACAAGTGATCTGTGAACTAGTTGATCTCCTTGATGACAAAATTAGATTTGAGCATTTTCTGGACGATCTGGGCAAACAATTTCTGGAGCTGACCAACGCCACACTGGAGAGAAACAAGTTCTTCCAGCTGAAGATGAGTTCTAGCTCGCTCAAGGAATTTGTCACTGCGTTGAAGAAAGCCACTGCATCATTGAGGTTTCCATCAGCATACTATGACATGGCGCTCACAGATGGTTTCATCCTTGGTGTACCAGACTACATTCATTCCATGCTCATCAGGAACAAGCCAGCCAACCTTGCGATAGCGCTTGAAATCGCAGAGAACATCCTCCAGCTGTTATAGTCATCACTTGACACCCATCCACAATCATCATCTGATCTCAGTATCAACCAGGTCCCATAAAAGGGACACAAGAGAACATCACTAAAGACTGGGCATAAAAGTCAGCCATCTTCTACTCCAGGTGATGGGGATAAGGGCAAGCACTGTCAGTCCTTCGGTTGGACTGATCATCAGCATCAGAACTGTCATCACTGCAAGACAACTTGCAACCATTGCGCCAAAAAGGGGCATATTGAAGCAGTCTGCCGGGTGAAGCAGAAGACATCTTCCCCACCATCACAGCACTCCAATCAAAAGAATCAGCATGTGACTTGCGTTTAACTCAGCTACATTGAAAGCATTGCGCCACCCTTTTTGATCCTGACAAAGATGGAAGGGGTACTAGTCAAAATAGAATTTGACTGCACCACAGGCAGCTCAATTATTCCGCAATTAATCAAGAGGAAGATCAAGTAACCACTACTGCGCCCTACATCAACATGATGCTTCACCTTCACAGGAGCTGAAATTCCCAGTGATGATGAGTGTTGTGGGGTGTGGTCGGACCCGGACATTGTTCTGTGATATCCGGTGATATCATATTCACCCTCACTCTTGTTATCCGTTCTGACAGCGGCCGGTCTGTTAACCCCGCTGCTCTCTTCCTTTTACCTCGTATCCTTTCCTATTGTACGACCGCGCACACCTGTATAAATTGTTGCCCCAAACCCCAACAATTACTGGCGCAACCAGCAGGGTAGTGTCCGCGCTACTGTTGTTGTACATCGTCACATACGTCTTGTCCACTCGCGACCAGTCCGAAGCTCCTCTCAACCAAAATGGCCGACAAGCCGGTTCCCGTCATCAGCACCAATCTCATGACGCCGCCGCCGACGTTCAGCAGAGAGCCGAAGTACTTTCCTGTATGGCAAGAGCACTTCAAGGCGTTTTTACACCTCTCCAAAGTCACCGAGGACGAGGACAAACGCGCGATGCTCGTCTGCTCGCTGTCGA
>NIUQ01004481.1:0-13630 GCA_002796945.1 Plectus sambesii
CAGCAGGCTTGCTATGAGTTAGCCCCGGTTTCCCACTCTTTGCGGGGGGCCGATCCAACCCTAGTCAGTTTCGCGGAATAACATAAAGTAGGCGTATTTTGCATTATAAATGTATAATTCGTAATCGTCAATCCGTCCGCTTACTAATACCCAAGCTGTCTCAAAGAAAAAAGTACAATTGTAAAGTAAACTACACTGCCTGTTGCGCACTTCACAGCGTACGGCGAGTGTTAGCAAACAGTGCCGTCGTCGACCTGGAGTCTTCTGAGAGCTTCTGTAAGTGCCCATGGCATTACATTTCGCACGTCTCGCAGCAAGACATGCAGTTCACTTTCTATACAATCCTCGACATGTCTACCGATGTTGTGATGCTTCAGACTTTCGATGGTTATTCAGAGAATCGCATATTTTCGAAATTCTCGTGCCTGTTTCTAATTCGTTCAGGCCCGATTCCCTCTTTTTTTTAAGAGGCGCGCCTAATCGTTACTATGATTATGGGTGTTGGTTTTTCACCGGCGCTCCCAAAGTTTTTATCAATTGAGTATCGTTACTTCTTGACAGGCGAACTTAAATTATATCACCAAATGTCTCGTCGATCATTAATTAAGGCAGCATGTCGCACGTTTGACAAGTAATTGCTAATATAGTCAAATTTTTGCGTGTACTTTTCCAGCATCAGGACCTAAAATGAGCTCACAAGCATTTCTGCGAAAAAAATGGGAGCGAGTCTTTTACACCTTCTTCGACATCAACCGCAATCGGAAGATTGATTGGAACGATTTCGAAATGACTTTTGAGGTACATATGATTTGCCTTGCTTCATTGTGCTTTGTCTTTAATGTCTTTTGTCTGTATTGTTCATAGCAAAATGAGACGCTGTTTAAGTATAGCTCATACTACATCCAGATATGTTTTTAAAAGTTTTCCATACTGTACGTAAAGGAGAACTGTTGATGATATTCTTAAAATAATTTCGGAAAGGAAATGCGCTGTGCAAAAAATATTTCAGAGTTCTCAAGTCATCATTTTGCTATTATTATACCAATAAATCAAAAATCGATATCGATTCTCGGCAAAAAGTGGTGTTGAACAGCGGTATTTCACTAAGAAAATGACGCCTTGAGATAATCTTGACCAGTTGTGCTGTACAGCTCGCAATCTTTTGCCTGTTAGAAAAATATTGATTGTAATTAGCACGATTTCGATGTTTAAAAAAACTCACATTTCAGAAGATCAAAGACCTGCGAGGCGAAGATAGCGCCGAGTATCGTATCGCCAAGGAAGCAATGGGAATGGTGTGGAACGGCCTGTTGCAAAACACCAAAGGCCTCGATATTATGGCGGTAATAGTATTTGATTTATAAAATACCGCAACTGACAAGAGAGATGAATTACAAGCTTTATGGCATAGAAATCCTCCCTTCCGCTGATTAATGAGCGCATGAAATTACCAGTTACGTGAAATAAACAGTAAAATTTTAGTAAAAATGATACTTTCTCCCTTCTTCCCTGAAGAAATGTGAACTTTGGCGCAGATATTCTCAAAGCAGCTTAGTGACATTTTAACGGGATTGTGTCAGGGATTTCACTCAAATGCGACACACTAGAAACGATGAGCTAAGGAGGGAAGCCAGAAAGCTGAAGGGATTCAATACAGCTACTTGAGTAACGATAATAAACCTTCAAACTGATGCAAACCCGAAAATTCCAGGTAGCGCCATACCACGCAGCGCTGCATAGTCCTTGGATTGTATCATTATATTTTTCAGCGATCTTCCCTCATTCACAAAAAAACTCCTCAA
Source organism: Plectus sambesii (assembly GCA_002796945.1). Lineage (NCBI taxonomy): Eukaryota > Metazoa > Nematoda > Chromadorea > Plectida > Plectidae > Plectus > Plectus sambesii. The sequence goes on from NIUQ01004481.1 coordinate 1,803, forward strand.
ATGAATCAGTCTGAAGTAAGAAAAAGTCAAATAGCAACTTTAAAGAATAATGACTAAATCATAGCTTAGGAGCTGTAGGCAAACAAAGTTTAACAAGTTCTTTAAGCCGATCAAATACATTTTTAGCAAATTCCTGCGGATTCCGAAATCACGATCGAAGAATGGGTCACGATTTGGAAGTCGTACAATCCAAAGCACATGCACATATGGCAGTGGGAGTATCTGAAGTACATGTTCTTTCTGCTCGATAAAACTGGCGACAAGTTCATCGACAACGAGGAGTATCGTGACGTCATGCAGATATACGGAATGTCGTTGCAGGACGCTGATAAGGCGTTCAAAATGTTCGCTGTGGTACGGTAGATTTTTAAATTACTGTGAATTGCTTTACAGTTTGAAGGAAGGTTAGTGGAAAAAGAAACAGCTGTGAGAAAAACTTGAACTAGTGGCAAAAGCGAAAGAAACTGAGCAGTTGGAACGGAAAGAACAATCAGTGTAGTGTGTCCATTTGAAAATATTTGCTACCAGAAACATGAATTTTTAAACGATTTTATCAAAATTTATTTTCGATTCTACACTGGCTATGACGAATTTGCCGAGTATCATATCAATGTGTTTTTTGTCCGGTGACCGAGTTTTTTTTCTTTTGTAAACTACATTAAAACGTTCACCGCTGCACCATATTGAGGTCACGAAATCAGAGGAATGCTTAACTTGACAAGAATTAGTCAAAGTTTTTGTGCAAAAATGTCATCGAAACTTTTCAGAACGAAAAAGGTCGCCGCATTGAACTGATAGACTACGGCCAGTTCGTGAAGACGTGGAATGAGTACTTTACGTCGACTGACGAAAGAGCACCAGGCAACTTTTTGTTTGGCCCGTGGTAGAGAGCTGAATCCGAAGATTTGAAATATGATTAATTCATTACGTTGCTGTGTTTGCAACGATTTCAATAATATTCAAGTAGCTAGGATTACTATACGACATGAGACATTACAAGCCGTGTATATTCACACTATATCGTAATTATTAAAGGTCGCCACTTTACGGCATAAGTTTTTGTAAGACAAGGTTAAAGTTATAAGCCTGTCGAGGCTTGTTCGCACCTAAAATCCTCCTCTGGTAAGAAGATCGGCCGTTTTGAACGCGAAACTGTTATCATAAATTTAATTTGCCGTGATTTTTTCGGTCACATTTTACTGATCAACGAAACAATACTATCTACAAGACTACAAAATTGAAAATATTCGTATGTTTTAACTTCTTCTGCAATATTTTTAGCGCGTCAACCTTTTCAAAACTGATGAGTTTCGATGTGCTGCATATCGGATCATCGGAGAGTTTAGTTTTATTCCGTCAACAATCAAATCGTACCCGTTGATAACACTCTTGCAGTACATACATTATGCAAAAACTATCTCTGAATAACAAATTATTACACAGTGTAGCGCAGATGATATATTAAAACGAAATCGTGATTTACAACGTCGAAGTATATCTCATACAGAGCAGCGACGCTTGGGATGGTACATTGTTCATTAATATAATATACTGTAATACAGCAAATTTGAATTCCCGCAAATCATGCATTAAATTGGTTTCCGTCGAGAAATTTGCTGCTCGACTCGACGTAAATCCCTTTTTCATCTGCCTTCAGCCTGGCAGAAGAAGCAACAGAAACGAAAAACTTGCGGGTAGTAGATGATATTACGGCAAATAAACTATCACATGTAAACAAACGAGCAACTTCATTGATCAAAGGCTTGATGTCTCAGCCAAAGCAACCCATCATAGTATCTCTCAAATTGCGGCGTTCTAATTACGACAAATGACCGGGCTTCACTTTGGCATTTCTTTCGCAGCCGTTCTATTGTTAAACTAAAAGATCGATTCGACTTTTTATAGCGCAGTAAGCCATTCCGTAAGTACATTGCCTTTTATGGCTATAATCTAGCGTGAGGATGAGGATCGGACGCAGATGGTCAAGATAAACGCCGCTGGAATAATTCTTTGCCCCGAAAGCGATCAATTTCTTAAAAATGTTATTGCGTGTACAAAACATTGCATAATATACTATGCTTTGCACATGCAACTAAATTTATTATTGCGCGCAGGAGTATTATGAGCGCGCTTTTGGTAACTATTAAACACTTGGCGATTCATTTCGTTGACGAGCGTGTGAAAAATAGGATAAATGAAATGCGGAATTTTGATATTGGCTCAAAATGTTCAACGGCGGGTCGAGTCTAGAGGCCCATCTTTCCATCCTCAGCGCAGTTCATTAGGCAAGCGAGTTTCAGTTTGAAAGCATGCAAAAATCACGATATAATGGCATCTAAGTCGGCCTTTTGCGTGCTGTTTAGGGAGCCTGTGGAGCTTTCGAGGAGCGTCTTCTTCCCCATTGTGCGCGCGAGCGACTTGCTAAAGTCAGACAGCGCCGCCTTGACGGCATTGTCGCCCGACTGCGTCTTCATCAGGTCCCACAGCACCGGCAGAGTGTTCACCTCAACTTGCTTCGGCTTCGTTTTGTACACCGACTGACTAAGCCCTGAAATTACTTGATGAAGTGATATTGTAGTGAGCAGAAAGAGAGATTTTATGAGAATATTCTGATCATTGTGGGATCCAGCTTGAATCAAGGTAAATTTGGCCACTATGTATGCATTGTCATTAAAAATATTGCAGTATCATCGCACGTATTGTGAACAAATGAGAGTGATGACAATGCATCAATGTCATTAGTATTATGAAATTAGCCCTAGACGCCTATTTCCCTAAAGTTGTTGTAAATGCAACTGTTGTAATTTCATTTTCGAGAAGAGCGTTCATTGGTCAGTTGCGTTGAGTTTGATTGCGCTCGGAAAAATTTTCACAAGCGCCTAACAACTGACCAATCAACGCTCTTTCCACAATTTTAATTACAGTAGCTCCATTACAACAATTTTAAGAACAAGTCCTAAAGTCATCCAAACATCTCGAGCCGTACGCTGCTTGGGGCAGTAAATATTTTGCCGCATAATATCAAAGGCATTTTTGAATAACAATAAACTGAGGCCATTTGTCGTGGGGCAAAACTGAATTTGGGGTATACGATATGTTTAAAAGTTTTGATATTTAATAGCATTGAGCACATACGTGAAAGCATTGATAGCATGAAAGGCTTTTGCTTGATGTTTGCAGTCTTCGTCGCCGTCGCAAAAGGGGCAATCAAACACGAGTGATCTGAAAAAATGCTCTTTGAAAATATATGTTAAACTTGCGCGATTCTGTAGAATCTGAAACATTTAGACTATCCATCAACGAAGAACGCTTTTAGGAGTGGGTTTGCTTCAACAATATTGCGATAATTTCGCTTTGGCAATAGAAGCGTACGTTGAATTGAATATCTTTTTTCATTGCAATTTCACACATTCTTTTAATGATTGACTATGCCGATAAGTTAAATGATGAAAACGAAAACAACTGTTTTCAAGTTGAAACGAAGTGCGCAGACACTCAAGCATAGGATGTTAAAGTGAAAATTTTCTACAATCGGCACTAAAATTGCAATATATTGGCGTGGGCTATGCAAATTATTGATTTTTATCAGTCGCGAAATGATTTATGTGTGTAGCCTAGATTAACATGACAACACAGTGTATCGCAAAATAAATGCTCAACGCTACATACCGATATGTGTCATTGTGGCGTCAATGCTGCTTTGTCCCAAATATCTCAGCTCATCGTTCTTACTCGGCAAGTGGGCCATTAAAGCTTTGATCATTTGATCCATAACAGCTTTAAGTCCCGCCTCCGACGAGAACTGCTGGCCCATTAGAGGTAAAGTTCGCTGATGCGTTTCCATAGCTTGAGCAGCCACTTTCCCGTTGATGTCGTTCAGTCGAGCGATAAACGCTTCCACTAACTAAATTATTACTTTTCATTAAAATGCTATTTTATCTTTGGCATTTTGGTGCTAATATTTTTCCAGTTATGAACTAAATGTGAATAGCAACAATGCTGTCAGTGAATACAGTTTGTTTACAGTAAAAGACTCTTTTGTTTAGCGTGTTGCGTATCTGATCATCTACCAACACTCTGTAATACACACTTAACAACTCACCAAATGCGTTAATCAAAATTCTACATATTCAAAATTTGTAGATAAGGATAGAAGAAATTTGAACAAAGTCATCATTTAAGTATTACGAAAAATGCAAATAGCCTACCCTCGTATCGCTAGCGACGGCTTTGATATTGTGCGCGCACATTTCTTTATACCGATCTAGACCAGTCAAGCGAGTTTCCCAATTGCCTGACGACAAATCAGCGTAGATTTCATCCAAATCTAACTGAACACTATCCGCCAGCTTTCTCAAGGGCGCCGCATTTCTTTTCACGCTGCCATTCCGAACCAAAGTATTCGAAAGCGGAGTGGGGTTTGCAGATGGTGCCGCACCGTTAGCAGGTGCGTCGCCGAGGCCCTGAATCAGGATTTAATGAACTGTCACGAGCCAGGTTTCTGCGTCAGCCGAACGATATTCAAACGATATAGCATAAAATCTTAACCGAGACTCAATCCATTCTAACCTGATTCAAGCAATCAATCATCGCACGCATCAATACCGTACCTTGTTTTTAATCGTTGTGAGAACGTCTTTGACTGTTCTCATCTGGCCATCACTGAGCAATCGTTTGCAGTTGCGATCGAAATTGGCCGCGTCTTGGTTGAGCAATTGTAGTATATATTTGCCATAATAGCGCACAGAAGGTTGCGTGTCTTGGACGAACACGAGCGACTGGGGGATAATCTTGTCGCAGACTTCTTTCTGATTTAGCGCCTTTGTCGCGCCAATGTTTTCCACCAGTCGAGCCAGCAGTTGTCCGCAGCCGCTTCGGATTGTTATTGTTTTACTGCTGAAAGCGAAATAACACCGTAGTTTGTAATGGAAAATTGATTCTTGCTAAATGTTCACAAGCTAATTGAAATTTTTTTTGCTATGTATGCTAATAAGGCATTAGTAAGTAACACCGCACGCCATCATACTTCATCATTCTTGTATTCTAACTGAATGCAGAGATGATGAAATAGAATGTAAAAGTGATGTATTATGATGAGAGGTGGTGTATTACATCGATTTGAAATTTCATAGCTTCAAGTTGAGGATTATATTTGGCTAGTGAATCTTTTTTGCGTGGGCCGATGGTGTAGTGGTCTAAAAAAAAAAACCATCACTCATCACTCACCAGTCTCGAGGACGCGGGTTCGGTCCCCGCTGAGGGCGGCCTATCACCCAACCAAGGTGCTCATCCCTCTGTGGGTCGGGGAATTGGTAGCAGCTAAGCTGCGAATATATCGGCGACAGGCCCTTGCGACAGGCCGGCCGATTCTCTCCAGTCGCATCAACTATGGCCCAGAGTCGCATCGCGACAACGGGCTAGACGAGCGGAACTCGCCACTCTGCGGGATAACCGCCTAGCGGACACTGCGAATAGCGGTACAAACGCTGAAGCNAAAAAAAAAAAAAGTGAATCTTTTTTGCGTACCTCGCGCCTGACGCAATGAGGGCTGGTACCACTTTGCAGTTGGACGTGTGATCGACCATGTGCTCCAGCGATTGGAAGGCATCTTCTCGGATAAAGGCACTGCTCACATCACCACTCTTAGCCATCAGTACTTGACATGCCTAAAAGTGATTACCAATTTGCACTGGAAATATAATGCAGCAACGGACGGGAACATAGTCGGTAAAGTGGTGATATTTGTACTTCGGAATGCTGGTAAATGTGTGAATGGCAGATTTTGATCGTTATAAATGAGTACGGCTATAAACGATTTTCGCCCTATACGAAAAATTGAGAATATAACATTTAGTTTCTGTTAAATCTGACCGCTATAAGCAAATTGCCGTTATAAACGAAATCATTATATACTATTTCTACTGTAAGCGTCAGTATGCGCATGAATACCATCATTATGCTTATTATTTTTGCACAACGTCTGTCAGTATACTGCTTATACAAGAGAGGTTGACAGTACAGCTCAAAGTTAACCTGTATTTTCAAGTGAGGCTCATCACGCAAGCTTTCATGCAAAAATTTCGTCTCTTTTCTTTAAGATCTTTTGTTAGTCGAGTGTAATATACTTCCTTACATTTCAAAAAATAGGAAGCTTTAGTTTTTTTACAGAACACTAACCTTTTCAATTTCGGGATCCATTTTAGTCTTGAGATTCAGGCACAATTGACCATAGCACGTAAGCGCTTGTCGGGACACGCTTGATCGCAGATTCTTGCATTCGGTGTTTAGCGCCGTAGATACAGTATGCAAATCGCTGACAACGGTCTGAGGGCTTGTTTCCGACAACTGCTGAATCAAGTTGATACCGTCCACTTTGTCAGTCCTGAAAATACACCCTTTAATTTTGCAACGCACTGCGAAGTGACGAACAATTATTCCTCCACCCGTTCCTATACATTTTACAATTCAGCTGTTAATTTCGCCTAAATACTGTAGTCGCAGTTTGCAAGTACATCTTTCTGTGTCTCAAAAATATAGAGAACATGCGATCACAGCTGTTGCGATTGTAGGACAGTTGCGCTCATAGCAATTACATGAAACTGAGAGTCGTGAAACTGTTTGATGACGTCATGATGACAATTTCACAGCAGTATTGTGAAATGGACCGCGGACAACAACCTATATTTACTAACCCTTAAAACTAATCGCAATTTATTACCATTCTTCGCTGCTGATCTTTTGGAGAGCAAATTGAAGGGCCTGAGCAGGGTTCTTGGGCACGTCGAGCATCTTTGATGGGGGTTTCGCTGGCGGCGCTGGCGGTGGTTTCTTCTGCGACGCACCTCTTTGCAAAAAGTTGTGCGGCTTCTTATGCGATCCAGCACTGTTCTAAAGAACAGAAGCGTACTCAAATCTTTCAGATACACTTGAAGAATTCATAATTTGAAAAGAGAGTTTAAACTCAAAGGCCGTTATTATTAAATTTACACGATTCTAAGCAATAACTGTCGTAAATAATTAGTACATACAGTGTGAAAAATGGGAACATACCGACTGCTTGATAGGCGGCGAGGGAGCGGAGAATTGATTCACATTTGTATTACTTATACTCTTCTTGTGGAATAAGTTCAACTTTCTCGGCGAAGGTGGCAGCTGGCTTGAGACGCCTAAAATCACACAATTGATGAAGTGGAAGTCATTGAAAGTTGCGGCCGATTGTACGTCTGATTGATCTGATTTATTAATATTTGTACATTAATCTCGCAAAAAATTTTCTCTTTGATTATTTACTAATGATATGAATGTTACTTTCGTCTAGGAAATCACCTATTTTCTTAATGAATTATATTGTCAGTAGTCAAAGCTGGTTAGTAAAGGCGATAGGGGTTGCCGTTAGAACATAATTTCTTCCTGACGATATTAACTAATTCATGCATTTTCTTGAAAAGGATGAGCACACTTCTCATGTTGGAAGCGTTCAATACTTACTGGAACCCCCATCCCTACAATGTTTTATTAAAAGACTTCCCCCCTCATGTTAATTGTAATTCTAAGCCGGTGATGACATCAGTATTTAGAAAAATGTCTTGCTGCATCTACGTGTTAATACAAATTTTGTACCATTTAAGTAACTGCCGGACTTGGCTGGCTTAATTGGAGCGTCATCCCAATTGTCAAAGCGGTCGTGGTCGGTGGCTTTGGCGAGCAAATGACCATCCGATTGGGTCCTTTTCATCAAGGTTTGCTGAACAGAATTGTTGTTGTTATTGTTGTATTCCTCGCGCTTTTGAAGCGCGTTGAAGCGCACTCTATCTAGCGACGTTGAAAGCTAAAACTATCTATGCTACAACTACTATAAAGCAATCGTTGCAAAATGATAAAGCATAACATGTACCATTTCCACTTTAGTAAGGACACTTTCAGATTCAAAGAGAACATGTTTTTATTGATTTGGCTTAAAAAATGTCCTTCTTTGATTTGGAAAGTGTCCTTACGAAAGTGGAAATGGTATCTGCAGTGTGAAACTGGCTAATTTAGTGAGTGCGTAATTTACAAATACGACATGCCCAGGAATCCATGCGCTCTTAATCCCACACTTACCTCATCGTAGAGTGGGTTGCTTAGCTCAAGCGTCTGAACGGGAGGCTGTCCAACAGAAGATGCTGAAATTCAAATGTAGTTTTGATTCAGACACTACGATTCTTTTAATAATAAAGGCGACGAGTATATTATAAAAGCTTTTGTGGATTTTGTAACGCAGAAATTAAAGATAAAATATGTAATATTAGTAAACATATGGCGAGTTCATCCATACTTTTGTAAATTTACATCATATAGATGCCTTTGGGTTCTATGGCAAGAAGAGGCGAAACCTTGCACTGTTAAGATCAACGATTAGATGTCCATATTTTCTTAGCCGTGGTAGCGATATAAACCGTTGGATTGTGCCGCAGAGACAATAACTGGGGTTCAAAGCATACTTTTTCTCATGAAATTATCTTCAGCATAACTGATCTCATTACGATTTCAAAAATTTTAGAAGAATACAATATTGAGATTGCTTACGAACAGCAATCGGTGCGAAAATTATATCAGGAAAATGGAATTATTAAAATTATCCAAAGTGCATACAGCGATGAAAGCTGAAGCCGATTGGTTGGAGGTTGCCTTTCGCCGGATACGGCGCCTGGTAAGATCCGTTGACTATGGCAGGGGGACGCATTGCTAAAAGTAAACAGTTACAAATTTCGACATTCATCACCAAGAAATAATCGATATTAGAATTTCAGTGAAATTTGGAACCACCTTCAAGTTCACAAAATTCAAAATGCGCAATTACAAAGAACTTTTTCTAGAAAACTCGTTAAAAATGATAGAATTTGAAGATGAAATTAAGATATTAATGACACCAAGAGGGCGAATGTCGAACATCTAATTCTTAACATCTTAATAGTTCAGTCAAGATCGTTTTGTGAAAAGCCATACATCTCGGTGGGTGATTCCGTAAAAACGCCATTCTCATTCAAACGATCAATGGATACGGTGCATGGAACTCGTCCAAGCATCACTTATTTCGTCGTCCGACCGAATCGCAAAACAAATTCATTTTGGCCATCGACATTAGTATCCAGAGACGAATGTGTCCAGCCCGGCGAGTTTTATGAACCCAACACGTCGGCGGTTACCAAACAACAGGATCGATTTTACAAAGGGTACCAGGAGACTATGGCTCACGACGCCGCTTGCTCGCTCACGGCTTACTGAACGAACATTGCGTAAAGCGCTGCTAGCACAGACAAGTCCAACACCACTCAAACCGCAGTATTTCTTTTAGTCACAGTACAATGGTATCCTTTGTTTTCACATGTTAGGCTTCTGTCAAATATGCATGCTTCGCTGGTACAGCATCCCGCGGGAAATAAATATTTAAACCAAGAGAAGCAACTGAAGCAAAAAATTCAATAAAAGCAACACTGCATTTCTTAACAGAACAGAATCAAAGAGTTATTAGAGTTTTATAGCCAAATAAAGTTGATACATAAAATAATGGAGATAAGAGAGGTTTTAGCAAAGAGTGATATCGGAAGAAAGCAGTTACGAAAAATGTTGCCTAAATTCGAAGATCCCAAAATGTCAACAATTCGATGAACTGAAAATCAAAAACTTCTTAAACGCCAAAGAGGCAGCTCAAATGAGAAGCTATAAAGTGCTCGGTAATGAGGGCCAATATTATCTATCCTTCATTCTGTCTGTAACCAGTCCCAGAAGTTAAGCAAAATCCATTTGCTGATTGCTGACGAACAGCATTATTGGTAGCAACTAGCAATGCGAAAAATGTTCGCGTGATTGGATGCAAATTGTTACTGACAACAGTTAATAGCATATGAGATTGGGGGAGGAGTGGTTGTTCTGCTGTCGGAACTGCTCTACGGTTTGATGCTTCAATTTTCTTGCTACAAAAGTGCAGACTTGGTTGGCGGGTGGTGAGGGGATGCATGCTCCTCTAGCGTAATAAGCGTTACATTAGTTTTATCGAAAATGAGCAAAGCCATCAACTGCTATAAAGAAGGATCGAATGATTCGCGTCGATGGAGAATTACGAATAGCGAAAGTCATTTACGCAACGGCAGCGAGTAGGCGAGAGAGAGATAACCACGCGATACTTAAATTATCGCGAAATAGAGTAATTACCCCCCACCCACGCGCGTGCCTTTGAGAGACAACAATCCGTATCCCATGCAGCGCTGTAATATGCACATGAGTACCAATATCTAACTGATCGCACGCTATTTTTTGTCTTTTCTAAACAATTGTATCTGCTTTGCTGCGCACTATGGAAATAATTCATTTGATAGTAAGTAGTAATAGAAGTGTGACGGATTAAGAGCGAGACTGAAGTGATAAAAATCATCTCATTCTGATTGGATAGGAGTTAGTAATAAGATTTTGAAAAGCGTGACTGTTTTTTCATAAATTTGCATGTTACTTTGGTTGTCGCTCAAGTCTTCTCCTTGCAATTCAGTTTTACAGTCCCAAAACATATCTCTAAGCTAAACTTGATCAATCTAAAGTGTTGAATTTCATATGAGGTTTCCTACTACTTATTGCAAGACTATTTAGAACCTACTACATGATTTTAGCATATTCCGCAAAGGTCGCTCACAGACAAACGCAGGCAGCAAAAAGATATAAGAATGGAAATAATATCACTGTGATAGCACGCAAATGATCTACTGAAAACCGTGCGACGCGCAAGAAGCAAAAATAGGCTCGCATCAAATTTAAGCACCTGTTTCCACTAAAAAAAGCGGCGGAACTCACCACTTCCCTATATCAGCTTGTCGCACCCTCGTGGATAAAAATAGCTTAAGTCGCTTTAGCTTCATTCATGCGCAATACAGCACGCTGTATAGAGTCCACCCCATAACAAAGCAGCGTGAAAATACAAAAAGCAAACCATAATTTCTTCGCGCAGGCGGTGGTCCGCTATGAAATCGGGGAGCGTCGGCTCGACTGTCTCTCCTGGACAAATACGAAGTCGCTCCTGGATAAGAGCGGATAGTGATGTTTGCCTCTGGTAGTGGGGATTTCGATTTGGAAGCACCATATCCCATGTTGTTAATTCGCGGAAGAATTCCAGTCATTTAGCAACAAGTACTGTATGCGATATACAGTATTTGGCTCGGCGGAGCTCAAGTTAGCCCGTCGCCTTCGGCCGAAAGTCAAAGATTCGTCGCTATAGTAGGTTTGTAGAAGCCGGTAGTGAAAGAGTAACAACCAAGTTCACGACTTGAATTCGAGCAGACGTTGTCCGAGAGGCTTGACTTAGCAGCCATCCGTTCGGTAGGGAATGCGTTTATGTACATCATTCCATAATAGACTAGCGAAGAGTCCAAGCGACCTCGCACTGGTCCAGAGAACGTCAAACAGACAGTCAAGTGGGAGCGCAATAAGCCTTCACCGACTCAATGAAAAGCAAAGAACGCTGAGCTGCTTGACAACAAACACAACAATAGTTGTCATGCACTACATGTGTCCTTGCGCGGAAAATGCAAGGATTGGCAAGCGATCAGAAACGACGACGAATACTCAAAGAGCATGTGACCCCGGAGCAATTGAGAGAGCCAGGGAACACAGAGACGGACGCGACGACGCAAATGAATGAAACGGAATAATGGCGGTGGAGCGGCGGAAGGGCCTAAAATGCAGCGCGGCTCTAGGCAGCCGGTCCGAAATGAAATATTCATCGCCCCTATGACGGACAGGCGACGAGTTCGCAGCCTTGGTTACAACCGCATACGCTAGCAATATTGATCCCTTTGGAGAAA